>JAULKQ010026524.1:0-32362 GCA_032356285.1 Smithsoniella earleae | reverse complement strand
CACCCCGCGAACATTATGCCGAAGAGCCCGGGCCGCTCCTTCTCGGCGCCCTCCGGACCACGTTCCAGCTCGGCACTGCGACTCCAGTACGCGTTCAGGTGTCGCTCGTACTTCGGCGCGTAGCCGTCCTTCTTGCTGCCGCCCGCTGCCAAGTACTCCGCTTGATACCTAAAGAACAGCGCCTTCTCGATGTCGTCACCCGCGTCGAGGACGTTCGTCGCGTACCACGCCGAGAATTCCTCGGGTGTGATCTCACCGCTCGCCCGCTTCGCGGTCATCTCTGGAACCTTGCTCGTACCCCCGTACCACAGGAGCTCGGCCCGCTCGTTGGCCAGGAGTTCCGGCTCACACATCTCTGGATGCTGGCGGGCCGTCGCCAACAGGAGGCATTCAGACGGCGCCTGTGACCTCCAACAACCTGTGAGGACTGCGACCAACACAACCGCCCTGCCCAACCACACCATGACCTCCCGATACGACGTGTCGGCGGCTCTCCGCTAGCGGACGCTGACACCGCGACCGCCCTCCCCGCTCTTCCTCAGCGGGTTCGGTGTAGGCCGAGGAGGAAGCCGTCGGCAGGCGCTTGGTTGCCATTCAGAACAGTGCCGGTGAGGTACGTGTGCTTGCCATCCTTCGCGACCACGAAATCTCGCGCTCCCATCCTGGTGAATGTCGGATGGTAGTTCAGGTTCGGCCCACAACCGGGCCCCTGGTTCAGACACCCTGCGAAGGTGAGCTTTCCGCTGCGCTTGTCGACCTGCAAGATGCTCGGGCCGGTGAGACCGTCGGTGACGTAAAGTTGGCGACCGTTCGCTGAGAAGGTGGGAATGCGGGGTCTACCGATGCTCTGCACGCGCTCGCAGTCCTCTGGTGCAGACGTCGTCGAGTTGTCCGCAACGCAGCTCACGACGTCGCCAAGATCACCCACGACTCCGCGGCGAGCCGATCTGTTCCGATCAAAGCCCACGATGTTCTGGTGCGAATGCGACGTAACGTAAACGAACTTCCCGTTGCGGGTGACGGCCACTCCGGTTGCGATGCTGATGTAAGGCGACACGTCGCAGCCACGGCTCGACGTGTTTGCAATGCACCTCTCGTAGCGCAGCGCCCCAACCGGCCCATCCTTCCTGCGCTTGTTCCGCGAGAAGATGAGGAGCTCGTTCTTCGCGATGTACAAGCTCCTGCCATCTCGGCTGACCGCCATTTCCGAAATCCCGTTGCCGTCGAGCAGCGAATGGGACGTACACCCATTGGCGCCTGTTGTGTTCCAGCACCCCAGATCACCGTCGAGCTGGGTCAACCCGCCGGTCTTCTTGTCTCGTGCAAAGATCACCAACCCGGCCGCCGAGGATGTGCCGTAGGCGTAGAGCGTCTCGCCGTCCGGACTCATGGCCATCCGTTGCAGGTGACCCATCTGCCGAGCTGACCGGCACCCCATCGCGAGCGCCCCGGAGGTCGACCCTATGCAGCCGTTCTCCCCTGCGAGCTGCGCGAGAACGCCCGTGCGCTTGTCGATCGCGAACACGGCGATCGACGGGGCCCCTGCCCCACTCCCGCGGCCACCATTGTTCGTGAGCACGTAGAGGAACTTCCCGTCTGGGCTCACAATTGGCGCATCTGACGGATCGCCCATGCGAACATGCTGGCACTCGGGCGTCAGCGGGCGTGTTGGATCGTCGGGCCGCGAGATGCACCATTGCTCAGCGGGCTCGCGAACAGCCCCGGTCTTCTTGTCCCGGTCATACCGGGCAAGAGCGTAGACCGAGACGCCGAAGAGGGTCTTGCCGTTCGGCGTCGCAGCCAGTCCGAACGGGCTCCCCAATGCCGGACCACCGGTCCCAGCCTTTCGGCACTCCCCTACCCCGTTCTGGCTGAGGCAGCCAATCTCGGTCGGCAGCGGTTGGAGCTCGCCTGAGAACGCGAATGCGGAGAGCGGCGCGGCCAGAACTGCGGGCAGGACGAAGCTGAGAATGCGCATCTCGGTACCTCGGAAGAAGCATGGATGGCGGCAAATTCCGCCTGTAAATCAGGCACATACCATTTGCACGTTTTAACGCAAGCGTTTTAACGTTAAAACGTTCATTCTCTCATCTTTCCCAAGGTTTGACTTTGCTGCTTCCCAAGCGAAAACAAGCGCTTAGGTATGGCGAAAAAAGTCACCGCTGGCCCCAATCCCCCCCCTCCCCCCTCACACCTTCTGAAGCCGTTAAACTTTCGCGTCGATCCCGAGTTCCACCGCGAGTTCAAGACCCTAGCCAGCCAGCAAGGCATCTCCATGCTTGAGCTTCTCAGGCGCGCTTTCGATGTCTACAAGGCCAGGACGGACCGGAAACCATGAGAATACAGGCATTTACAGCACATCACAGCAAGCGCGCACTCTGGTTTTAGCGATATCGTTTTAACCAGAAAGAACGCAAGATACCTATCTGGTTATCGCCCGACACGATCTTTCGTTCTATCTGGCGTTCGCTCGATCTGGTTGACCATATATCTGGCTCTCTGGTTTACCATCTTGGTATCTCTCGCTCTACCTGGTTTTCGCTCTTTCCAACTTTAGCGCTCGCGCTCTATCGTTATCGAGCGCTATCGTTTCTTCGCCCTTGACAGCTTTAGCGATTGCGCTCTATCGTTATCGAGCGCAATCGTTCTCTCGCGCTGTGGATGAGGAGTTGGTCGGATGACGTATTTTGTTGGCGTGGTTTCCCAGAAGGGCGGGGTAGGGAAGAGCACTCTCGCGCGCATGATCGCGCGCGAGTACGCCGCCGCCGGCTGGTCCGTAAAGATCGCTGATCTAGACCCCAAACAGGGCACGAGCATGAGCTGGCACACACGCCGTCTGACGAACGCCCTTTCTCCGGAGGTGCCCGTCGAGCAGTTTCAGCGCGTCTCCAGCGCGTTGCGCGCCGCGAGCCCATATCAGCTGATGATCTTTGATGGTGCGCCGCACGCGACCGATGAGACGCTAGAAATTGCCCGACAAGCCCATCTGCTTGTGCTGCCAACGGGGCTTTCCCTCGACGATCTAGAACCGACAATCATGCTGGCGCATGAGTTCATCGACAAAGGGATCGGCAAAGAACGCATCGCGCTTGCGCTGTGCAGGGTAGGGGACAGCCCAAAGGAGTTCGCAGAAGCCCGCGACTACATTCAGCAGGCTGGCTACCTCCTGTTGGACGGCGTCCTGCCGGAGAAGACAGCCTATCGCCGAGCAAGTGACCTTGGTCGCACACCAGCGGAAACTCAATTTCCAACGCTCAATCAGAAGGCCGAGCAATTAGCTCAAGCCACCATCGATCGCCTACAATTTTTAATCGGTCAGGAAGGAGAAGAACATGCCGACCAAAGTGCAACCGCCGCCACCGCCGCCAGCTAAGGGGACAAAAGGGGCACCGCCGCCCGTGTCCCAACCCAGTGAGAATCTCGTCAGACGCGCTCCCGCCGCGCGCGCCGATCTGAACTTCAAGGTCGACGAGGAATTCCGCCGGGCGTTCTCTGTCTTTGCCGCGGAGCGCGGTCTCAGAAAGAACGAGCTGCTGCGAATGATGTTCGAGGATTACAGGCGAAAAGCTAACGCCTAAAACGCTGTAGGCTGGAAGAGGGGAGGGGAGTTTGCCGACGAAAGCTGAAATTCAGGAGCTCGTTCAGAATCTCGTGCTTTCGCGGGAGGACATCACCTACACCCATCCCATCTTCATGCAGTGTTTTCTCCCCCAACGCTCTCTCAAGAAGGGCTCAGATTTTTACCAGATTGATCACGGAAAGGCGTCGCTCGCAGTCACTGCGGGGAGGCTGGTTAATCCGCGCGAAGCGCGTATCTGGGAGAAGCAAGAAATCCCCGCTGGCCCAAAAGCCCGCCTTCTCGTCGCCTACATTAACGACCAAGCTATCCGAAGTAAGAGCCCCACCATCGACATGGGATCTAGTCTTCGCGAGTTCATGGCGCGTAACGGAATCCCGGTTTGCGGCTCCAACGGTAGAGAAGTCATCCGCCAAGCGAAGAACCTAGCCGCGGCGGAAATCCTACTTGGGACGTGGGGAGACCACGAGGTCCAGCAATCGAATATGCGAATTGCAAAGGGCTTGTCCTTCTGGATTGAAAAGGACCCACAGCAAGGCACGCTCTGGTCACCTGAGCTTCAGCTCTCAGAAGACTACCTCGGCGCCTTGCTTTCTTATCGGGTCCCGGTTGATTTTCGCGTTCTCGTCGCACTCCAGGCAAACCCGCGTGCAATGGACATCTATTGCTGGCTTTCCTATCGGCTTGCTACGTTGACGCGTCGCACTGTGATTCCATTCGAGGCCCTGCACCCGGTCTTTGGACCTCAGATCAAGCAGCTCAAGCACTTCAAATCTGAGTTTATGAAATCGCTCAAGCTCGCTGTGAAGTACTACTCCGATGCGAAAGTATCCGCCGGACCTAGGGGGATCACCCTGCGGCCGTCACCCAACGCAATTCCGGCGAGCGCGGAGAAGTCAGGGCGTACCTCGTCCGGTGGACACCTAAAGCCGTCTTCCGACGAAAGGGCAGAGCTCGACGCTGCGGTCGCAGATTTCCTCGTTCAAGACGCCCTGATGCTTGCACCCGGGATCGAGGCGTTCCTACGGAAGACAATCCCGCCGCTAATCTCGGCCGGTCTCCGCGATCACGTCATCAAGATCACGCGTGAAGCCAAAACGGAGGCGACCAACCCGCCGGGCTACCTAACCACCTATCTGCGGCGCTTGGCCAAGGAATACAGCATCGCCGCGTGAGCGAGTCTGGGTCTTTCCAAAGTTATCCACAGACTTGCACACCATCGTGTGTGAGAGTTCCCGACCATTTCTACGTAAGTAATTGTTTTCACTAGGAGAAGTGTGATTGTGAGTAGATTCCGAGGAGCCGTGAGAGTTCCCGACCGGCGGTTTCTAGTAAAATCAATCACTTAGTTCATTTGGCCGTGAGAGTTCCCGACCCAGACCGTGAGAGTTCCCGACCGAGATCCTCCCAAAGCCCTGCAAACACTAGCGTTCCCAAGCCCCCCTTAAAGAGTCTTACTTAAAGATAAATACTGAAAGTTTGATTGATGTGGAAAACTTGAAAAGGAAGGACAAAAGGGAAGGGTGCATCGTGGATTTGATGGACAACTCGCAAAGACGAGTTCCCCACAACTCCACCGCAGCAAGCAACAGCAGTTAGGATTCTCTAGTTTCTCTGGAAGGGGGCGAAGGATCGCGTCAGCCTACACTGGCACTAGGCATTCCTTGGCTGCGAGGAGCATTGCGCATCCGAACGGTGATATCTGCGCATGAAACGCGGCAATTACCGTATCAACGGAGCTCAGTGCAAGAACCGAGCTTTCGAACCCGGGGCCCAGGATCGCATCCACAAGCGAGACATAGGCATCCAGGGAAGTTGTGGTTTCGGTAGGGCCTGACATCTTCTCTTCTCCTCTATTGTTCGCGGCGTTGTTCCGTTTCTCGATGCCACCAATCTCCGCGACAGCGCGACCGACAGGCACAGGGAAGGTTTTGGTTCCGCGAGGAGGCCGTCAGGTCGGGGAAAACCGGCTTTCCTGCCGGTCTGCCGTCGCAACCGTGGCGCGCTACTTTAGAAACGGCACTCCAGCCGCCCATGAGGAGAAGGGGAGGGCGTCCCTCGGTGCCAGAATGCCCCAATTTCGCCCGAGGATGCCCCAGGACGGGCTCAGGCTTCTGCCAGGAGCCCCGGGGCCTCTGTAAAGCCAACAGCCTCTTACGTGCCCTGTCGGCCAGGAACGAGCGCTTGACTGGATGTACCACCTGTGGTACATTTATCTATGAGTGTTCCGAAGAAGCGACTCCCGGCCGTCTTCTACCAAAGCCCCGCCGGGGTTGAGCCGGTCCGCGACTGGCTACTCGGCCTGGACGACGCCGATCGCAGGAGAATCGGCGAGGATATTCGCTTCATCGAGTACCGCTGGCCGGTTGGGATGCCCCACTGCCGGAGCCTCGGAAAGGAGCTTTGGGAGGTGCGAACAAACCTCTCTCATCGGCGCATAGCGCGTGTGATGTTCGCCAACCTCAAGGGGAAAATGGTGCTCCTGCACGGTTTTCTCAAGAAGACTCAGAAGACGCCCAAAGCAGATTTGGATTTGGCTCGAAAGCGCAAACAGGAATTGGAGTAGAAACATGACCAGCAAAGCGAAGATCGGAAGCTCCTTCGACGATTTCCTCAGCGAGCAGGGAGTTCTCGAGGACGTAGACGCCGCTGTTCAGAAGCGGATCATTGCTGCAGAGCTCGAAGCCGTGCGCAAGAGGAAGCGTATTACCAAGCAGGTTCTCGCACGGCGTATGAAGACCAGCCGCTCGCAGCTTGATCGACTGCTCGACCCGGAGAACCCCAAGCAGTCATTCGCCGACCTCGCGCGTCTCGCTCATCATTTGGGCAAGCGTCTGGAAGTGAGTGTTATTGACGCGGCTTGACCGGACCGCGATTTGAAGGTCGACCACAATCCACTTCGAATACCTGGAGAAGAGAAATGGATGAAGAAGGAGCCACAAATGGCCTCCTGAGTTCGCGGAAACAGCTCGCGACTGCGCTTGCAGATGCGGTTCGTGACCGCACCCCCGAAGAAGCAATGAGCAATCTTCTCGGCATTCTATCGCACGCCACCCGCACGCCGCTTCACGCTGTGGCCGGGTATGCAGATATCCTCTCCACCGAGGACAACCTCAGTGATGCTCAACGGGAGGCTCTGCACAGCGTAGAACGGCTTGCGAACACGACTCTTGAAGCAATAGGCCTTTTCTCTGAGGCGTACGTGGGGGAGTTCCAAGCTCAGCAGCGCGCTATGTCGCCTGATGGACCCAACTGGGCAACGATAGAACTTCCACAAGACCTACAGCCTCTGTTCCAGGAGGCTATGAGTGGATTCTGCGCATTCGCGCGCACCCGGGGCTACTCTCTCCGGTTCTCGTCTATCGTTGGCCAGGAGGATATCCACTTTCGATTCGATTTCGACGGCCCCAACAGTAGCGTCTTTCCCGAGGAACTGCGGTCGAGTTTGCAAGAGTACATTCGGCATTTACTGAGTGACGATGTACTTCCCATGGATGTCCCTCTTGGAATGTCAGTCCAGGACTATCAGGCTGCTATGGCTGTCGCCGAGATTCGACTATCATCCCTTCGGTCTCAGCTGCGGATCGAGCGCATCGAGCGTCGCCGCCTAAAGGAGATCGAGGACAAAGTGCTCGCCGCAGGACCATTCATTACGGCCGACACGATCAATTTGGTCGGAGGAGATCAGGCGCGTGCAAAGATGGCGAGCAGTTCGCAGCGGACCTCCAACAGAACGGAGAGTCTGACCGCAATTATTGAGCTGGCGGACGAGGTTTCTGAACTCGGCCTAGAAGACGTTGAGGCTGCGTTGCGCCAAGTTTACGTTGAGCTCTCGTCGACAACAACGAACACCGGCAAGCCCGGACTGGAGCGCGCAACCGCATTGCTGGATCGGGCCAATAGGGCTGGCCAGCTCGGCCAGAAAGCCGTAGATTTTGTCCAAAAGCTCTCCCATCTGCTTCAGGCTCTGGGGTGAGGGAGATGCCGGCCGCCCATTGGGTTTACCGTGTGGGTCATTCCGGAGTGATAATGTATCTTCTGGAAAACGCCGGCCGAACTTGTTGCGCGAGCGTCGTATCGTTAAAGTTCGACAGGAGGACTTCATGTCGTCGGAATCAACGCAAGAAGAACCGCTTTCTGAGTTCCTGATCCGGCGGAGTATTCCACTTCGGCGCCTAGGAACCGACCTTCTTCCCACCGCCATGGCCTCCGGTTGCCTTGCGGAGTATTTGGACCGGCGCTGGCTCTTGACGATTTCCCACGACATCGAGGACGGCGGGAATTGGGCTGTCGAGGTCCGCTTTGATGTCGGCAAAGGTGCTCTTTGCTACCAGCTCGGCCAGATCAGCTTTGGCCCCGGTCTCGATCTCGGCTACGTCGAGGTGCCGTCGGATCTTGAGCCACGATGGCAACCTTCCGACGACAACGGGACCTCCATCGCAGACCTGCCGCGCGAGCTCGTAACGCTCCGCTTTTCACCGCCTATGGAGGGGGAGGAATTCGGTTTCGCAGGCAACGTCCGCCCACTTCTGGAAAAGCCCGGCGGACCTGCAATCTTCGCCACCAAGCAGGTCGCCTACCCGGGACTGAGGTATGTCGGAGACGACTCTGAGTACCACTTGTTCCAGCTGCCCGATGACCGCCCTGATGATGCGTGGCTCGAAGGAACGAGCGGCGCACCCATACTCGATTCGAGCGGAGCCACCGTCGCGCTCGTCTCCCGCGCGGGCGATACGCCGGACACGATCCGTGGGATTTCCCTGAAGCAGTTTGAGCCGCTTCTGGCCGCTGCTTAGCCCTGTCCCTGAAGCCCCCAGTCAGAATCCCTGAAACAGGAAATCCAGGGCGTCGATTACTTCCTCCCGGTAGTCGTCCTCGATGTTTGCAACCTGCTCGCCGAGCAGTGTCGTGCTCAGTGCCGCAATCTCCGCGGTTATCAGCACATACTCCGCGCTGCCGATCGTAACTTTCGGACTCAGACGAGAGAGGTGTTCCCGCCCTGGCTTGGCTCGTCTGAGCGGGACAACGGCACGGGTTGCGAGATCGCCCAGTAGATCCGCCTGAACATCGAGCACGAGCCGCGCGCGCTGGCTTGCCAGTCTGTAAACATCAAATCGCGCCATCAGTCTGACAGCCACACAGGCTGCAGCAGCGTCCCTTCTCGTTCGACCCGGCGGTTATTCGCCTCGATAGCCGCGCGATTCTCCTCGCGCCATCGCCTTTCCTGTTCCTGACGGATGCTCTCCAGGATTCCCCGCTCAGCCGCCTGGGAGGCGTTGAGATCGAGGGATTTTGCCTTTCCGATGACGTCCTCTCTGATCGTCAGGTTGATCGGCCGCCGTTTCGGCTTATCGTCTTCGTTCCAAAGTCGCATACATACGTACTCCCAATCTGTTCATTCATACTTCCAGAATACCACGCATTTCCGATGCATGTAAAGTATAGAATTCAGTATGCGCATCTTACCGCGTTCATTCTCCTCCGGGTTTCTTCGGGGCTGATATTGGCGCAGCCTTCGCTCGCGTGAAGTAAAGCCGCAAGGGCTTGACTTCCGCTCAGGCTGCGCACGGACCACTCCTCAGTTGAAACCAAACGAAGGAGTATCCGAAATGACCGACCTGAACGTCCCAACCAACGAACAAATCCTCTTCTCTCCGGGGCGCATCGTTGCGACACCCGGCGTGCTCGATTCTGTCTCCAGCGTCGCCATTCTGAGTGCGATCTGCCGCCATCTCCAGGGAGACTGGGGCCTCGTGTGCGAAGACGACCGCACCGCGAACGACGAAGCCCTGGCCGAGGGGTTCCGATTGCTTTCTGTCTACGAGACAGCGGATGGCACCCGGTTCTGGATCATCACCGAAGCGGATCGATCGGCGACCACCGTTCTTCTGCCATCAGAGTACTGACTACGCGATCCCTTCCGCCGCGCGCCGGCATCGAGCTTTTGAGCTCGGGTGTCGGCCGCTCACCTCTCGAAGGGCAGGGCTGCGGCAGAGTTTCCTTCCCCGTCTTCGCCTCCCGGTTTTCAGGGCCTTCACCCGTCGTTCTTTTCTGGCGCGGACCCTAGCGCCAGCCGCCGGCTTCGCAAGCACTTTCTTCCCCTGCCTTGCGGCATTCCTCGCGGAGCTGAGTGCATGCGCTCTCACAAGAAAGAGCTTGCCAAACCGTCTCCATCTGGCGCTCTCGCGGGCAGCTAGAAAAAGTCACACGGGTGACTTTGAAAACTCAAAGGAGACGAAAATGTCGAAGAAGAAAACACAGAAAGCCACTGCCAAGACAGAGCACAAGAGCCGACCAACATTCGAGCTTTGTATCCCGCCGCAAGAAGAAGGCGGCGATTGGAGTGCCATCGGTGCGCTCTGGCCGAGCAAGAGCGGCAAGGCATACAGCGGAAAGATCAAGACCGCCGTGCCCGAAGGTGTGCAGGTTGTCCTCGTAGCTGTCCCAGCTTCTTAGGCCAGCTTGGAAGCGGAGTCTCGTCCCGGGCTCCGCTTCTCTCACGGCATCAAGGAGTCGTGAGAGCCGGAAACGATGAGCATCCTCGGAAACGGAGATTGGATCGAGTACCCAGGAGCACCGGGAGGTCACTCGTCTTACGTCGGACCAAGCAATCCTGGGCTGCGGCGCGGGTTCGCGGGAGTCGCACCCTCCGCATCCGGCTTTCGTGGTTCGATTGAGGTTGAAGCTGGAGTACCCGCTCTTTGCTCGTGCAGCTCGCGAATCTCGTCCTCTGTTGGGAGCGTATCGACATAGGAAAGTATGTCCCCCCCTTCGAGGGTCACGCCGATTCCCGTCGTCGGGTCCTCGATGCATAGATACCCGAATTCTCCATCGAGCAATCGCCGCTTGACTCTCATCAGAAACTCGACGCTGGCATCGAATTCGGCAGCGGAGTGTTCCTTCTCGCCTTCTTGGTGTTCATCGACGCGCCCAAGGTATCCGTTCACGACCTCCGTGGCTTCATGGTAGGCAATAAACAACTCACCACCGCTTTTCTCCATTGCTTGGCTCCTCTTCCGAATGCTGGGCACCTTCGTTGAGGATACGGAGGAAGTCTTAAGAATCCGTTAACGCCCCCGCTGCTCTCGACGAAAATTCAGACGGTCGCATCTACTCTGCGCTCAGGTCAGGGCGCCGCGGACGATTGACGTTCCGGCCAAGTTCTCGAATACTGTTTTCCCGCGCGTACGTTTTCATGAGTGTCTTCAGCAAGTCGTCTGCGTTCCGAAGCTGGTTGCGGATCAACTGGGCCCACTTGGTCCTGGCACCGGCCCTGATCGCCTTCCTTGCTTGGCTCGGCATTTTGATTCGTAGTGATGCCAGCGACAAGGCGAGCTGGCTCCTAGTTCCCCTGACTGGGATATATGGCGTCCTGACGAGCTATATGGCCCTCGCAGCGTTTCGGTCGGCAGCAGCGGCCGATCGCTCGACGCTTCTCATGCAGGAATCGGTTGCCCAGCTCCGCCTTACAACGCTTGCTACCTTCAGCCCCCAGCTCACTTGGCCTTCAGGTTTCAGTTACGAGGTTGGGCAAGACGAAACCGCTACAATCCACCTCGCGAACCTTTCCGATCAGCCTGCATTCGGTCTCGTGGTGTCGCTCTGGGAGCTGGAGGACAGCAAAGCCGGAGGCAAGAGCTGTCGGTCGAGCTCGCAGCGTCAGTCAGTGCGTCAGGATGTTGCCGGATCGCAAACGCAGTTGACTGTCCGCCTGTTGCCGAGCACCCAGACCGACGAGGAAAAACACCGCAACTCGACGCTGGCGATGCAGCGTTTCCAAGAGCTCGCCGGTGGACCTCCGACCGCCGATGCTCTCTGCGTAGTGGTCTTCTCCACGAAGGTGTCGAGCGGTCCTGCGGTTCTTGTCTTCGAACTGAACAAGGTGGATTCCCTATCCGGTTTGAAAACGAGCGTGCTGGCTTAGATCTCCTCGATCTCGATACTCTCCACGACCGCCGCAGCCTCTCCCTGGGCCATGATCTCGGCGCGATCCATTTCGGCAAGGCAGGGTAGGGCGCACTGCCGGATCTGCTCGTAGAGCGAGGCGAGGTTGTGGCCGCGAGCGATCACGCGATGGCCGCTGAACTGCACTGCGATATGCGGATCGGCCAGCGCCTCGGTGCCGTTCGGCGCATACTCCACCGCCGTCAGGTAGGAATACGGGAACGAGAACCAGCTGCGTGCCTTGCGCCGGAACTCGATTGCCGTTGGCCCCTTCGGGAATGCGCCGGGCAGCCAAGCCTCGTCCGTGCTCTCTAACTTGCCGGGCGTTTCGACACTGCCGAACATGTCGCGCTTCTTGACCATCAGATCTGCCTCATCTGTCGAATCCAGGTGAGCGCGGCCGCGCCGCGCGACGCATGGACGCCCAGTGTGAGCGTACCGTTTCACGCACGACACGGTTCACCCGCATCGCCATGTCCCTGATCCTCGACGCTCGCCGTTGTTTTGCCTGCAGGCCCGCGACTTCCGAGGCCGACACCCGGGCCCCCGAGCGCTGCACCTCACGTTTTAGATCCCTTCGGTTGTCGGTGAAGATTGTCACGTCCTCCCGACCGCGGGACACCGACACGTAGAATTGCTCTCTGGAGCTCGCCGCAAAGCTCTCAGCGCTTTGTGCGATGAAAACCCGGTCCACCGTCGCTCCCTGCGAGGCGTGCGACGTCGTGCAGTACCCATGCGCGATGTTTCCGTAGTCTTTGGGGATGGTCCAGCCGTTGGAGATGCGAATGTCTCCGGTCTTCGTAAATCCCTGGACCTCGTAGATCGCCCCGTTGGATAGATCGTGTTTCTTGCGGTCCCTGCCACACTTCGCCGTTTCGCCGTTGCGACTGATCCGGATGCGATCGCCCTTCGAGAGAGCCAGACGGCCCGTCGAAAACACGTCGAACCGGCTCGCACGGTCCAGAGGGAGAGAAACCCGTTCGTTGTTGCGCTTCTTCTCGACGATCACACGCCCCTGCTCGACCCCGACAACCAGTGCGCGGTCACCGCGCCGAAACCCTCCACCGGCTCCATGGAACTGCACGACTTGTCCGGCCGCGTAGTTCGCCGCGTCCCGTTTCTGAGCCTCCGTCCAGGACAGGCTTTTCTGCTGGAAGAACTCGCGTTCCCGCGCACCGATCCCCTTCACCGCGCGCAACCCCTCCCGGATGGAGGCGGTCACCTTCTCCCCTTCCCGATGGGTTGGCGCGACGACGAGCGCGTCCTTTCCGTTCCGAAGCACGGCGCCGAGGTAGGCGTCCGCGATCTTCTCAAGCCTTTCGTCCTGGTCAGCGATCTCGACGACGGACTTCATTCGCTCGAGTTTCTCAAACCCCGCCACCGTGCGGCCGTCGGCCAGGTCTTGAACCGCCTTGCGGTACTTCAAACGCTTCTGCCGAAAGATCTCGCCAATGCTGGCAACCTTGAGGCCAGCATCCCGCTGCAGGATCCTGAGCGCGTCCCCACGTTCCACTGGTCCGTGCTGCCCGGTATCACCGCCGAGTACCACGCGAGCCCCGACGTCGTTGGCGAGATTGAAGATCTGGCGCATGGTTTTCGCGCCAAGCAGACCGGCCTCATCGATCCAGATCACATTGCCGGCGGCCTTCTGTTGGAGCTGCTTGCTGAGCAGCAAACGCGCGACTGTCTCGGCCCCTTCGAAGCCTTCCTTGTCCCGTAATACTGCGTGCGCGGCGTCCGAGGACGGAGCGAAGGTCATCACCTTCTTGCCGGCGCGTTCAATTCCGGCCACCGCGTCCTTCATCATCGTCGTTTTGCCGGTGCCCGCCTTGCCGCCGATGACTGTCACGCCATCGCGGGAGCCGAGAACATGGGAAAGCGCGTTCTTCTGGCCGTCTGAGAGACCCTCCCGACCTTCAAATCCCACGTCACCGAGCGGCTCGAACGCGCCTTTCCCGTCGCGCGCCATGGTTACCATCGCATGTTCTTCCGCCAGCACCTCTCGGCTCGTCACCATCTGGCGCCCCTCGAACTGTCGGGAGATCATCTGGCCGTCGCTCACCCTTGCTGCGTGTTCCTGCCGGACCTCCTCGAGCGCGATGCGGCCCACACCGTAGCGCAGTGCCGTCTCCAGAAAGGCCTTTTCGCTGACGACCGAATTGCGCTCAAAACAATGCTCCCGCGCGTGGTCCAACGCCTCGCGGACGGCTTCGCTTCGATCGGGATCGGACACCAGATTGAACGCGCGCGCAGGAGAGTTTCGGGCGGTCTCGACCGCTTCAAACGCCTCTCTTTGCTCGGCCGTTAGGCGCGAGGCCCATTCGGAAACCTGGCTTTCCTTGTTTTCTCCCTCGATCTTGTGCTCGCGGGTCTTGCCGCCAAGCTCGCTCATGTAGGCGGGGTTATCGATCCCCTTGGCCTTTGCGAAATCGTTGATCAGCTTCGTCCGCCGCGAGAATGTCTCGCACATCTCGCGCGTGTAGCCTTCGAGCTCCCAGCCTCCCTGACTCCGCTCGATCTCAAATCCCAGCTCGCGCAGGTTTTCAGCAAGGCGCGAATCGAACGCGGCCTCGTAGTATCGGGCATCGCGTTTCAAATCGCCGAACTGCCCGGCCTTCCAGCGCTCCTCGGAGTCGTCGTAAGTGGCGTTGAAGGTGAAGCAGTGAGCGTGGAGATGCGGATCGGCGTGCCCTTCCACGGGCCGAGCTGTGAAGTGCGTGTATTCGGCCCAGACCATGTTGCCCGTGATGCGGTCCGCGTCCGCTCCCTTGCCCCGAACCCGGGTTTTCATCTCGGTTTCCATCTCCTGCATCGTCTCGCGCACGGCCTTCTGGAACGCCTGGAGCATCGCTGGGTCGTCCGTGAGCGCTTGATGCACGGACACCGACTTGGGGCAGGAGAACGAGATATCGTATCCAACGCGGCGGTTGTCTTTGGTGCGCGGTGTGAGCGGATCACCTGTTTGTGGGTGCTTGTTGTCGCAAAGGCCGTGAAACTCGTGTTTCTCCACGGTGTCGCCAAGACCGAGCAGCTCCGCGCCACGACCGAACCACTGGCCGTCCAGCTCGCGGCCTTCCGCGTAGTAGTCCTCGCGTGCTAGAGCATTCGCGAAATAGCTCTTGGCTTGTCTCGCGTTCGTGCTCACGTGCATTCGGAGCATCGGGTCCCTCCATTGCGGCCCGTTGACAACGCACCTCAAGTTGCAAGACAGAGGTGCTCTACACCTAAGAGTAGCACCTAAAGATTAACAGCAAGTTGATAGCAGGCGTCTCCCCTAACGGTGAACCGTTAGGATTTTCCGCCTCTGCCGACGAACTCCAGCCGGCGTTGACGACCCCGCCTGTTCCTGGCAGCCTCGCGGCCCATGTCGGTGCTCGACGAGACGCTGCTTTCGTTCACACCGAACGACCCGTGGACGGTTCGTGACGCTTGTGAGGGCACCCAGATATTCGGGGCCCTTGGTAGTGGCAAGACATCCGGAAGCGGTCAGGCCATCGCCAAGGCGTTCCTCAGGAAGGGGTATGGGGGGCTCGTTCTCACGGCGAAGCCCGACGAGGCTGCGCTTTGGGAGCGCTACTGCGCGGAAACAGGCCGCTCCGAGCATCTCCGGATCTTCGCACCCGGCAACGATCAGCGGTTCAATTTCATGGACTACGAGATGAATCGCTCGGGCGCGGGTGCCGGCCTGACGGAGAATCTCGTCGGCCTGTTCACCACCGTCCTCGAAGTCGGCTCCAATCAGCGCCAAGGCGGCGGCTCAGATCCCTATTGGAACAACAGTCTCCGGCAGCTCCTGCGCAACGCCATTGATCTGCAGGCGATCGCGACCGGTAGCGTTTCCCTGCCCGATGTTGCTCGCATCATCGCCTCAGCGCCCCAGAAACCCTCCGACCCGACATCTCCGAGCTGGCAGGAGGGCAGCTACTGCTACGAGCTCCTGGCAAAGGCGCAGGCCCGCACGGATAAGACGCCGATCCAGCAGAGGGACTACGACACCTGCTTCGCCTATTGGGCCAACCAGTTCCCGGCGCTTGCCGACAAGACCCGCTCGATCATAGTCTCGAGCTTCACCGCGATGGCCGACGGGTTCCTGCGTGGGGCGCTCTACGATCTCTTCTGTACCGACACCAACCTCCTGCCCGAGATGACGCACGAGGGCGCCATTCTCGTTCTCGATCTGCCGATCAAGGAATACGGTGAGGTTGGTCGTTTTGCGCAGGTGCTCTTCAAGCACATTTGGCAGCAGGCCACGGAGCGCAGGAACATTGATAAACACCCTCGCCCCACCTTTCTATGGGCGGATGAGAGTCAGTTCTTCATCACCTCCTACGACACGCTTTTCCAGACCACCGCGCGCTCGGCGCGCGCGTGCACGGTCTATCTCACGCAGAACATCTCGAACTACTACGCGGCGATGGGTGGAGAGAACTCGAAAGCCTACGTCGACAGCCTTCTCGGCAATCTCCAGACCAAGATCTTTCACGCCAATGGAGACCCCGTGACCAACACCTGGGCGGCGGACGTATTCGCGAGAGACTGGTCCTCCCACACCTCGACGACGTTCGGCCCGTCCGACAGCAGCACCAGGAGCAAATCGCTCGACTATCAAATCGAGCCGGTGGTATTCACGACGTTGTCCAAGGGAGGTCCGGCCAACGGTTTGGCTGTCGAGGGCCTCGTCTTTGAGGCCGGGAAGAAATGGAGTACGGGAAAGAACCATCTTCCAGTCGTGTTTGACCAGAGAGCATAGAAGATGGCGGTGGCCGGGGAACCCAAGAAATTTGCGATGGACCCCAAAGCTGGGGTCTTCTACAGACCGCTGGAGCAGTTCGGGAGCCTGTTCGGGTTCCTCTTCTTCCAGACCTCCACGATCCTCTTCATTCCGTTTCTGAGGAGACGGGTCGGCGCGGACTTCCTACCCGCTTCGCTACCGATCTGGGGACTCCTGCTGATTTTCTTCGCGGCGACGGCGCGGGGAATACTGCCGATGGCGAAGCTTCAATCGATGCCGCTCCCCTTTGTCCACTACGTCGTGCCGTCGACTTGGCTCTACTACGAGGGCCCCGGTCGGCAAATCGAGCTTGAGATTATCTTCATCTACACCCTCCCGTTTCTGCTGTTTTCCGTTGCCTTCGTTGTCGCTGCTTCGCGCCGAATCATCGAGGCCAGGAAGCATCGGAACGACATGTACCGGCACGCGAGCAGCGCCGGTGTTTCGATCTTCTCCCGACGCTTTGAGAACCGTTCCAACCAGTACGTCCATCGCTATGTGGAACCCGGTTTCTTGATGATCCTCGGATACGCCCTTTGTTTCGTCACGCCGCCCTTCGGAACTTTCGTATTCTGGGGCGGCGTGTTTCACGCGATTCAGCAGTGGAAGGTCTGGACGGAGGCGTCGGCTGTTTTTGAGCGGCAGAGGGACCACCTTGTGAGCGCGGACTTTGCGGAGGCGATGAGTGAGCAGTTCGACGATCGCGCGCCTCCACCCGCTTTGGTGCCACCGACTACGGGCGGCCCAGAGACGGAGGAGACAATCGGGATTTCGGGAACCGAGAGCTCGCTGCCGCCCCCAGATCCACAGAGCATCGAGGAAAGGCTCGATCCCGAACTCAAGAAGCTGCTCGCGAAGAACAAGAAATAGCTGACCTTCCGACCAGTTCTCGGTCCTGCTAGATCCGAAATCGACACGAAGGAGGAACACCCCAATGAGCTTCGACGCAACCAACCTCGAAGGCATGAGCATCCCCGAGCTGCAGAGCCTCGCCGAGGCAGCACAGAATCGCATAGAAGAGCTCCGCGAGAAGGAGCTTGAAGATGCTCGAAAGAAGATGGATGAAACCGCGGCGGATCTGGCTAAGAAACTCGGGGTTTCGAAGGCAGAGCTGCTCAAGGGCGTCGGCCGTTCAGCGTCACGACGTGGCCGGCGGTCAGCCTCCGCGAAGTACCGGAATCCCTCGAACTCAGCTCAAACCTGGACAGGGCGGGGCAGAAAACCCGGCTGGGTTCAGGATCACCTGGAGAAGGGTGGAGACTTGAGCGAGTTGGCAGTGTAACATGATAGATAGAGGGTTCTGAGAATGGCAGAATCGACCAAGCGAGAGGCGACATTGGAGTACCACCCATCCCTTGAGCCTCTTGTGAAGGAGCGTTTGCGTGATCTACCAGGTCACATCGTGCCGCGCGTTACCCGCAACCGTGCAGAGTTCGCCGTCGAGGGAGCCGATTCGCTTGATGCTGAGATCGCGGAAATAGTGAGAAAGGCCCTACGGACCGACGAGTACGGTCTAGTCCTCGTTGATAACTCGCGTATGGCGGGTCGACGTTCCGGCGGAACTCCAGATCATATATTTCGCTTGACATTTTCCGGTGATCCGGGGAAGATACGATCAGACCAACAGGATCAGGAAACGGAAATGAAAGAGGAGCCTACACCGCTAGACGAGTACTACAGGAAGCTAGCGGGCGAGCCGGATCTTCCTCCTGGGAGCGAAGTCACGGCCACGGGCGTAACGACGGTTCCGCTCAAGTACCTCTTGCGCTCCGCGGCCGAGTACATCGAAGCTGAGAGAAAGACGCTGCGAATGAAACGTCCGAACCGACCGCGTGTTCGCAGAAATCCCAGGACCCACTCTCTGAAATCCTAGGCCGATTCTATGCCTCCGGGCGTCTTGATCCTGTCGTTCATCGGCGGCTACATCTTCGTGAGTTCCGCCTACCCGACTGCCTTCAGCACCCAGGGAGTTATTGGACAGCGGTTGATCTTCCTAGCTGCTGCTTGGGGTGGGGGTCTTCTGGTGGCCGCACGAATTCTGGTGGAAGGTTCCAGGTGGTGGTTCGGCGATCTCATAACGCCAGTTGAGCGCGTTCCCTCGTACGTCTTGAACGATCACATCCCCTATTTCGGAACAGCGCTGCTGTCTTTGTTTCTAGGCCCTCTTTGTGCGCTTATCGTGAACCTCTGGATAAGTCTGGAAGCCGGCCTAGGATGGGAGACGCCTGCCAAAGAGAACGCACTCCCCCCGACTCGTCCTAGAGTTGATCTCCGAGCCCTTTTTCGAGCCGGACGGCGCAGTGCCATGTCTCGAGAGATTCGACGCCGAGGCGATCCTCTGCTCCGAATGCTCGACGAGGCCAGAACGCCAATTCTCGTCACCTTGAAGAACAGAAAGTTCTACGCTGGTTGGGTCCACCGACGACCCAATCTGCATTCGGAGGTCAAGTTCTTCCTGATGCTGGTGCGGATCAGCGGTTACCGCGAGTCCGAAAACCTACAACTCGAGTGGAGCAATGACTACACAGCCCTGATCGCGAAGTTCAAGCCCGAGCTCTTGCCAGGCCTTGATATCATCCAAGATGACGATGATGATCCGCTCGCGCCCGAACTCCCGGTCGTTGCGCTCCCTATTGGTGAGATATCTTCGGTCACCTACTGGGAAGCTGATCTCTTTCCGATCAGGGACGCGGTGGAGGAGGAGGTTGATACTTCATTGCCCCAGCGCGCAGAAGTTTCGCGGGTCATGACTGCGGAAGTGACCTGCGCTGCTGTGGAGCCGTAGTCGCGGTTTACGCCGGTGAAATAGGCCTTTTCTCGGCGGGTGGGCGCTGGGCTAGAATCTTGAACATCGTCCATGCGCCGGCCATCTATTGGCAGGCGCGTTCTTGGCCGGGGAGGTTGGTATGGCCAAGCGTACGCAGGGGACCAGGGCAGGCCGCTCGAGGGTGTCAGAGAAGCCCAGGGTCCGGACCGAGAGCCTTCGCCGTGCGCTTCGTAGAGCTGGTCGATTGGTGGTCGCGCAATCCACATCCTTCCCGGATTCTGCCGCACAATTCTGACGTTCCTTACGATCCAGCGGATTCGTCCCAGCTCTAGGGAGTTTTCGCTTTTTCTACGCCCTTCCCTTGCCATGTCTCTTTGCCGCGCATAAAATCAGTTATGTGTGGTAGAAACTGGAGGAGGGCACCATGAATCAAGGAGATTTTCAGAGCGGACCCGATGGCGGCCGCAGCGGCCTTCCGGAGGTCGTTTCGGGGCCGGACGCACCCGGGGTGGCCCTGCCCGCTCTCCTGCCCTCACAGGCGACGCCAGAGACGCAGCGCCAGGCTGAGAGCTTCTTCCGCTCCATTGCCGACATCTTCGAGGCCTGGGTCGGTCGCCACGCGAGCCGGCACACCCAGGACGCCTACCGACGCGACGTCATGGCCTTCGTGAAGTTCCAGGCCATCGAGTGGCCGGCAAACGGCTGGGAGCTCTTTCGGGTCTCCGTGCCAGACGTTCAGCGCTGGCGCGACGAGATGGCGCTGCAGGGAAAATCGCCGAACACGATCGGGCGGCGGCTCTCTTCGCTCTCGGGGTTCTACAACTACCTCGCCGGCGTCGCCGCCGAGATGCGGCTGCCTCTGACCCTGCCCAACCCGGCGTCCGCGAAGTTCATTTCAAGGCCGGCTCGCGATCCGGTCTCCCCTACCCTCGATTTATCTCCCAGCATGGCGCGGCAACTGCTCTCCCTGCCCTCCGGAGAAACCCCAGTCGATTATCGAGACCGCGCGATTCTCGCCGTCTACATCTACACCGGCGTAAGACGCTCTACGGCCTGCCGCCTCGAGCTGAAGGATTTTCTCGATGACGACCGCGATCGCTCACGCCTGAACATCAAAGAAAAAGGTGGGAGGTCCCGCGTGATAGGTCTCCATCATCGCGCGGCCGAGGCGATCCGCCAGTACATCTCTCGTATGGAATCGATGCCAGCGGAGAGCCCCCTCTTTCGGGTGCAGAAAAGCCCGCGCAGCCGTGAACTCGGCGACCGTGCGCTGCAGCCTCGCACGATGCACGACCTCGTCACGCGATATCTGCGCAAGCTGACGGATACGCCCGACCGTGAACCCTGCCGCTACAGCGCACACAGCCTACGCGCGACGACAGCGACGCAGCTGCTCAGCGCGGGTGTCGACATCGCCAAGGTGCAGAACCTGCTCGGCCACAAGCACGTCACGACAACGCAAATCTACGACAAGCGCCGCTACACGACGGACGAGAGCGCCAGCCACGACGTACCGATCTGAGCACCAAATACCCTGCCCTCTGGCCTCCGATTCTGGAGGCACATGGTCTCAGCGCCGGCGCGTGAATGATGGCGATAGTGGGGCGCTCGTCATTCCGCGGTTGACCAGCTCTCCCTCCGTGTCGGTGTTGAGGAGAGCGCTCTCCGATTCTGATGGCGTCGTCGCAGGTTCACTCTCGGAGGATTGATTGGCTTGTTCGCTCGTCGCTGGTTCGCGTTCTTGTAGTCTCTTGTTCATGAGAACATCCCTCGTAGCCTTCCCCCGACTTGAGTAGCGGGCGGGTTGCATACAGTCCTACCAATAATGCCGTCAGTATCAGCGTGGCTGCAAATTCATAGGCCACTTTTCGAACTCTCATGCTCAGAGAGGCCGCCAACTCGTTGAAGTTGACAGCCGCCTTGGCGTAGTAGGCTGCGACAATACGTTTGGCCTCGAGCGTGTCGCGGGTTTCTAGTTGCTTCGCCAGTACTTTTGGATTCTCGGGACCTAGAACTCTCTCTTGGGAGAATCCGATCCCTAGGGCATTCCACAAGATCGCAAGCTGAGCAGATATCGTGACGAAGAGAATGAGAAGCAGCGTATGGACGTAGATTCGTGCGGGGCTTGCATCTACATCCGGTGCGACGAGACTACCAACGATCGCCAGCTCAAATCCGACAACCACGCCGATAGTAGAGATCAGGTGACGAGCGTTTGCACGCGCCTCGCAGATCAGACGATCTGCAAACTCGAATCGCTCCCGCGCGTACTCTCCGAGCGCTTCAACAACGCCCATTTCAACCGGCATTCAAGTCACCCTTCTCGAGGCACCGGCGCCCAACTGGGGCGTCAGCCTGCTCCAGGCTTACCCGCTACGGGCGGATGCCTCAACGGGCTCCCCGAAGGGTTTCAGCGAACAGCGACCCTACAAGACGGTTAAACGCAACAGTTCGGTGGCTGTGGTATTTCGTTCGGCTGCGACGTCGAGTTCGATGCGAATGATGCTCCCGGGGGCCAAGCGGAGGTGCGCACTGTCCTCGCTCGCAACGGCTACGCTTTCCTCCCGACAGGCAACGGTATCACTCTGATCTGCCGCGACGGGCGCTGTCGTTAACCGTTCGAACTGCTCTGCAGGAGGATTTCACGTAGTGCGACCAACGGTGGAGAACTCTCGTTGGTCTCGTCGCGCTGACGATACTCGTACGCTGCCTGCTCGGCTTCCACAATCTCGCGATCCTGGCGGAATATGGACTCTGTAAACCGTCGGACAAGCGGAGCCAGCAAGTACTTGAGCGCGCGGAGTCGGGGATTTCGAAGTGCGAGAACCCCAAGAACCCTGCTCTCGCTCTCCGCCTCGTTCCGGGGCACGTAACAAGTCCACATGCTGAAAGCGGCTTCCGACGTGTGAGGTCTGAAGAATTCGAGGGTCTGATACGGGTACTCTGTTCGGATCTTCATAAGCTGAAAATCTCGGTCGCACTCCTTGTCGTCCCCCTGGCGTCCCAGCATCGCTCGTGCGACCGGATTTCGCCGACCGGTTCGATTGAACTCGTACGCCACCTCAACCCAACCGGGACCGCGGCCGACATCCAGAACCGATGGGTGAACGCGACCCATGAGGCGCCCGTGGAGATGTTGGTGGTTCATGTCAAACAAGTTTTCGTGCATGAAAGTGTAGTGGCACCGCACCGTCGCCGAGTAGTAGAAGCGCGTATGAGTGCTGTCACTACACTGGGTAATGTTCCCGAGGCTCAACTCCGGCGGTGCCAAGTCGGACGATGGAAACAGAAACACAAAGCCCTCCGACTCCTTACACGGGAAGGCTCGGACGCGGCCGTCTGGTGGACCTGCGTGGTGCGGAATCTCCACGCAGCGTCCCGCAGAGTCGTACTTCCATCCATGATACACGCACCGGATACAATCACCTTCAACTTGGCCCAGCGACAGCGGCACTTGGCGGTGTGCGCACCGATTCTCGAGTGCGAAAGGCTCGCCCGTACGACTCCGGGCAAGAACAATCGGTATGCCCGCGAACTCGACACTCAGCGGACTGCGGCGAAGATCGGAGGCCAGCGCCACGGGATACCAGTAGGCTCTACTGATACGTGCCGAGCGGAGGTCTCCCATCGCTTGCGTTGGCCGATCGATCATCCTTGATGGACTCCCTGGGCGTATCGCCCAGCTTCGTGAGTGGATCGCGAAGCAGTCTACCGGCTGGATTGCATCCACAGCACGAGCTCCGAGCCCTCGTCAACCCCGAAACGGAGACGCCCGCTTGGCCCAACCGGAGCCATCCGGGTCACCTCGCCGAGAAGGGCGACATGTCCAGATCGAGGGAGTCATAGAGAGTATCGTACGCTTCGGAGTCCAATTCTTGCACCGCCGTGACCGACCCTCGGGCGTATATCTCGATCGTCGCTCTGCCACGGTAGCGCATTCTCACCGCAAGCGCGTACTCGTCCCCCGATTCGAATTCGGGCGTGTCGGAAAGCCGACTTTGCGGGAGGACCGTCCAAAGAAGATACTGCGGGGACGGGTCTCGGCCCGGACTCTGTCGCAGGTAGAAAGTCGTGATCTTGGAACGCTCATTGCTGCGATACGACCCGTCAAGCTGCCCCGTTCTAAAGAGATATCCGACTGCTTTCCAACCGCGTCGATGAGGTAACCCGTAGAAACCCGGCCTCAAGCCATCTTCTTGTACCGCCGTACCCCAGTACTCAGGCGCGTTCGCAACGAATACTCCGAAAACGTGGTTCGCCGTGACGACCGCCACGGCTGCATAGATACCCGTCATCACGATCACGCAGAGCCGAGACTCGGAGTAGAGCCGCAGTGCGGCCTCCCAAAGCCCCGGCGCTCCCGTACTCGCGAGCAATATCCACGGCGGGAAGAAGGTGTTCACATGGGTATCCGGCTTCCCACTCACGACCATGTAGAAGACGAAGAACGGCAAGAACCACGCTATCACGAATCCTCTCGCTACATTCGGGAGACGCGCCCACCCCACGAACGCGAAAAGCGTCAGCGCGACGATATACGCGGGACCATTGTAGAAGCTTCCGCCGACCCAGAGTGTATCCAGATGGAGACGCAGCATGAGTGCTCTCGCGCTCGCGGGGTTCTCCTCCCACAGAGCGGAGAGTAGAGGAAGCCTGCCGGCAAGCGGCACATAGAACGCCCCTACCAACCCAAGAAGAACCACGCCGGCGAGAACCGCGCTCGCAAGCTTTGGCCGCAAGCCGCGCGAGCGTGCCACCGATACGAGAATCAGTGGCAAGAACATCACCGCTTCGAAGTGGGCCAGGAGAGCGAGCCCGAACATAGCTGTCCCAGCAAGTAGGTTCCTCCGTGCAACTCGCTCACTCGTCGCATTCAGCAATCTCCAGAAGAACAAAGCTGCTGACGCGAGTGCCAGAGTTGTCACGGACTGATACTGAACGACCCGGCTAAAGGCGATCATGTAGCCGCTCAATGCAGAAAAGACCGCCGCGGCGATCCCTGCAAGGTCACTATCGCAGATCTCCGAGCCCAGCCGATACATCATCCACACAGTCGCCAGCCCCGCCAGGGCGAACGGGAAACGGATGACCGCTTCGTTGAACGTACCGGTCAGGAAGAACGTCACGGCAGGAAGTAGAACCTGTGCAGGGGGTCGCGTGAAAAGCGTGAGCTCTGGCTCGAAGAGTACCTTGTTGCTTCCCTGAGCGAGCCGAAGAGCGTTGAACACGCAGTTCCCTGCCTCGTCGCCTTGATACTCGGAGTACCCCAGATCCATGAAGCGCAAGAACGCGGCGACCGTCATCGCCAGGAGCAAAGGGAGCCAAGTCCCAGAATCTCTCGTTGCGCCCGCCTGCTCTTCCCCCTCGTCGCCGAAGAGCACGATGGTGACAAGCGAAAATACCGGGAGAAGCAGTACCATCGCTCCCGTGATCCGATCAGTGACAAGAGACAGCGCCATAAAAACGGCGCAATAGGCTAGAAGACTGCCGCCGTACCCTACGCAAAGACGCGTTACTCTGTCGAAATCTTCTCGTGGGGCGATGAGTTGGATCACAGCCATGCCGGGCAAGAACAGCAGCGTGATTCCGCAGACCCACCGGACAGGATCAAGCGGAGACAGCAAGCAGCTCAGCCCCACGCAGACAACAACTACCCCGGCGAGCAGCCCTCTCCGACCGCGCGAAGCCGTCATTCGATCTCGTTCGAAACCGGTACCATCGTAGAGGCCCGCAGCAGATGGCCGCTAGTCCGCGCCGGCCACGTCCTTCGACTCCTTCCCATCTCTGATGTCAATCACACGGATCGTCGGGTTGCTAAACGCGAACGAGCGATGCTTCGGACGAAACTCGACGTACGGAAACTCGAATAGCTCCTCGTACTTTGCGTTGAATTCATAGATGTACGGCTTCTGTCCAGGTAGCGCACTAGCGATAGCCAACCGCTCAAAGAGAAAGCTACTGGAGACCAGATGCGTGACGCCCTCTGCCCTCGCGGCATCGACATCGAGGGTTACAAGAGACGTCATGTCCGGCTCGCGAGTCGACGCGTAGAGTTCCGCTACCACCTTCTCCGCGTTTTCATCTGCCCAGCGATCTGAGGCGAGTCGAACGTCGTCCTCGAGATGCCGGACCAGACCAAGAGTCTCGCTTCCCTGTAGCAGGAGGACGAATGCTACGCCCACCACCATCGCGGTCCGTGCCCAAGTCCTGTCTGTCCCACGCCATACGAGTTCCAACGCGCGGCAAGCGAAATAGATCAGCCCTGGAACAACTGGAATCATGTAGCGGATGAACCCGGGATACGGCTTCAGCGGCGAAAGCTCCACGGCAATGTAGAACGTGAGGATGTACGCGAACACGACCCGGTCCTGCCAAGTTGTAGTGCGCCAACGAAACAACGCCCAGACCAACCCCCAGAGCGACCACGCTAACATCCAAGCGGTCATCCCTGGCAGCAGACTCTCCACCAAGTGGAACGTGAGGAATGGTCGAAGGCCACCCACCCGAACATGGTGTCCCTCCACGGCATGCTCTGCCTCGAAGAAAATACCGTCGACGAAACCGCGGAAGTCGAACAACAGCGGGTAGTTGATCGCGAGAAATACCGTACCCGCCACTGCCAGCGCCGCGAGGATCCCGAATGCGGTGCGACGTCTCTGGCCACTGGGGGTCATGCCAACGGCCATCGCGTAGACCAGCAGCAGCAGACTGCTCTTGTAGTGAGAGGAAGCCGCGAGGCCTGTCGCGATCCCCAGGCTGACGACGACAGCAGTCCCTTCTGCCCGCGAGAGCCGGAACAGCGCCACGAGCGCTGCCAGAGCGAAAGCCGTCAGCGCCATGTCTTCCTTGAAGTAATGGGCGTGCAGAACGACAATCGGCGACGTAGCCACGAACAAGGCGCCCAGAACCGCGATCCAGTCGCGAGCCGCCTCGCGGATCAAGAGGAACGAGAATAACACGATCAAGGTGCCAAACACCGCGCTGCTGATTCTCGCGAGTTCAACGACCTCCTGCGGCTCCTCAAGCTCCAGGAGAGTGTTCGCGGCTCGCACTACCTGGAGGATCAGGATCGGGTGCTTGAAGTCCTGAACGCCGTCCAAGACAAACTCGACTTTTCGTGTCTCGTCCGGATGGTAGGACAGCGGAAACCGCCGGGATGACAGGTTCAGCCCGAGAGACAGAACGAGAACTGCTACAAGCGCTACCGCGACGCCCAGCTGCCCAGTGCCGCGGCCCCGATTGCCATCCCGCTCCGTTGTCACAGGCTCATCCAAGCGCCCCCCCCCCGCCAGTCTCGCTCCCGGATGGCATTCCGCTAGCCAACTCAGCGGCGAGGCCGGAGCTTGAGCCGGTTGCGACTGCGTTGCAACGCGCCTGCGCGCGGTTCCGGTGCCGTGGTACAGTCGGTCAGAGAAAGAGACGCCATGATGAACATCCTCTTACTCGTAATCGACTCCCTGCGCATGCAGTCGCTGACACTCGACCCAGGGTGTTCCGACACTCCGTTCTTGGCTGATCTCAGCAACCAATCCGTGTTCTTCGAGCGCGCGTATGCCACCGAATGTTGGACGCTGCCGACGCATATGAGCATGTTCACCGGCCTCATGCCCTCGGAACACGGAGCCCATTTCCAATCAATGCGCTACAGCGGGAAGGCACCCACCATCGCCCAGATTCTCGGGCAGAGAGGGTACAACACCGAGCTCATCACTCGAAATTCAATATTTGACGGCTCGCTGCCCGGAGTTACCGACGGGTTCCAGGAAGTGAACTACCCCATGGCAGAGCTGCCTTTCAGCGGAAGTCCCCTGTTGGCTCTTTTCGCACTCGCCAAGCCGCGCGTGAGACGGTCAATGCGGGAAAGCGGGTTCTTCAATGAACTCCAAAAGGGAGAGGATGGGTTCTTTTGGCGCCTCGTTCGGATGGGCCTGCCAGCGGACCATCTCGCCTTGACCCTCACCCTTGAAAGACTCGAGGCGTATAGGAAGAACTCCACCCCGTTCTTCCTCTTCGTCAACCTCTACGATGTCCATGCACCCTATCCGCCGACCGAGCACTCGCCGATGTGGCCGCTCGACTCTTGGGCCCACACCGTCGCAAACTTCCACGCTGCGATGGCGCTCCCGAAGATCGGAAGTCATGCCTACTTGAAGGAGGGCTTCCGGTTATCGGCAGCTGCGGCAGAGGCACTCCAAGGTAGATACCTCCAGGCGATCCGTTTGGTGGACCAGAAGCTCGAGCGCTTCTTTCGCGAAGCGCACGGACACAGTCTCTTGGAGAACACTCTGGTCGTAGTGACAAGTGACCACGGTGAATCTTTTGGGGAACATGGGCTCTTTCTGCACGACGCTTCAGTCTACAACACGCACCTGCACGTACCACTTTGGATCCTCTCAGCCGACCTCCCACCCGAAAGGATAGAGGAAGTGGTTAGCACCAGATGTTTGTTCAACCTCTTCCTCGGGGCTGCCGGCGACGAAATCCGGGAAAGAACCCTCCTTGATCCGGACATTCGCCGCGTGTCCGACTTCGCTTGTGCGGAACACTTCTACTACCCGCACGGCAAGAATGTCCGCGAAAGATACCGCCAGAATCAGAGGTCCCTGATCACCCGTAGCCAGAAGGTAATAAAACGCGGAGCATCGATCGAGAAGTTCAATCTCAATGACGATCCTTTCGAGCAACACCCCGACACCTTCGACCCGCCAACACCAGGTGCATTTTCCTACGAGGAGGTCTCCGCCCCAGCCCGAGGTGCCTTCGAAGCTCAGCTCAAGAGCCTACTGGAATGAAATACAGAGACCGCACACGCCCATAGCGCTGCGCGCGCGACATGAGCGAATCGCTTGGCGGCGCTGCGCCTTCTGCAGCTTCATATCCCGGACACAAGTATCGGCAACCTCGAGTACCCTCGGACAATCGGTGAGCGCTTTCGCAGCGCGCCGCTTGCAAGTTTGTAGTGCGGGTACTTACGCAGAAACTGTGCAAGGCCAACACGCGCTTCCAATCGCGCGAGGGTCGCGCCAAGACAGTAGTGCGCACCAAATCCAAAGCCAAGATGCACTTCTGTCTCCCGTTGGATAAAGAATCTCGAGGCATCTACAAACACGCTCTCATCGCGGTTGGCGGCACCAAGAAGCAGGAGAACCTTCTCGCCCTCTTCGATTTGATGGTTGTGCAATTCGACGGCGCGCGTCGTAGTTCGCCGGACGTTTTGAATCGGAGATTCTAGTCGGGCAACCTCTTCAATCGCCTGCGCGAGAAACTCACTCGACGAGCTAGCAAGCTCTCGTTGCTCAGTGTCCTCAGCCAGCAACGCCACAGCGTTTGACAGTAGGTTCGTAGTTGTTTCGGCGCCGGCCGCCAGCAGCGTAAAGCACAAACCCAGTACTTCCTCTTCCGAAATCTCGGTTTCCGGCTGCTCCGCTCCTCGTAGATCGCTAAGCAGATCTCCGCTCGGGTTCTCCCGCCGATCCGCTATCGCCTCCAGCAGATAAGTCGTGAGCTCAATCAACGTGGGTTTCAGCGGCTCGATGAGCGAAGGGTCCGACGTCGCCTCAATCAGCGCTCCTGACCATCGGCGGAACCGATCAAGATCTTCTCTCGGCAGCCCAAGAAGATCCGCCATCACGGCTGCCGGGAATCGAGTGGCGTAGTCACCTACAAAGTCGATCTCGGCTGACCGAGGAAGCCCATCTAGGACGTCGGCCGAGGCCCTCGCGATCATCCCCTCAAGCTGGGCTATCCGCCGAGGGCGGAACGCGCGGCTAGCGACCTTGCGAAGACGGCTGTGCCGCGCTCCATCCATGGATACCAGAAGCGGGGGAGCCTTCTCTACCTCGTTGTCGATGAGACTAACGCCGCCACTCGAGGTGAATAATGCCGGGTTCTCCAACACCGCCCTCACATCCTCGAACCTTGCCAGAGTCCAGAATCTCCGCACGGGATTGTACCCTAGAGGAACCTGATCACGGAGATATCGGTAGTGCGCGTACGGATTGCTCTGGACAGCTCGATCGTAGGGGTCAAACCCAACCCGGATCGACCCCCTTAGTGCGCCGCTACCCCTCAAACAGCCGTCCCCGATACCGGATCCGAAGTGCGACCCGATCGACCTTCTGGGCAGGGACCGCTGCAAAGAACCCCCGAGTCCCTCCGATCCGCGCGCAGCTCCACCGACTCAGTGCCGAATCCCGCGCCGCACTCAATTGCTGCCGTTTGCTATCAGATTGTCGTAGACGATCGTCCGTGGTTCGTAGCGCGCCCCTGCCAACGCGATGCGCCGCGATTCGAACGTGTACCAGTTGTCGTCGGTTACGACCGTCATGGAGGTCACATGTGGCCCGCCGGTAAGGCAACCGCCTGACACTCGCGCGGTGATACTGATCCGGTCCCTATCGTCCGGTAGGGTTCCGATCACCGCCGAATCAATCTCAATCTTGCAAGGGGTAGCCAGAGACACGATGTCGAAAGTTGCCAAGTTAACAGCTGTGCACGAGCACCCCTCCGAGTTGCAGCTTGAAATGCAGTTCATGTTTGGAACGTCGCAAGTACACCCCCCGCCACCCACGAGCATGAACAACTCGTACTCATCGGGCCCAGCGTTGGAATCACCAGACCTGAATACGGCTGCCTCAATCCCTCCGGTAGGAATGGGAACATTATCGGCGCTACTGTACAATCCAGCATGCTCGCCCGTGGCAGCAAACAGCGGATCTCCGAGAGTGAACTCCACTTCCACGTGTCGTGTCGTTCCTTCGAGATCCTCCTTGGTAATCAGATAGTAGGCGCCTGAATTCGGGGGGGGTACCGGCGGTGGCAACGTCGGCCACGCTTCCGAAACATACGTGCAGCTGGTGCCCCCGCATTGGTAGAAGGTCCCATCATAAGAATATCCCAGCGGGGCGCCTGGGCAACAGGACTGCCCTGTTCCGGGGGGAGGAGCACATCCTCCACCATACCCCGAATCAACTCCCCCTGAGGTCGCAGACGAACAACAATTTGACCGAAACGCGACCACATTGCCGTTACCGGATGGCGGAGTGCCCGTCCACCGCACGTTGTACACACCTTCGCACCACTTCGTGAATGGATTGACAGTAAAGCGTTCGATCAACCCAGTGAAGCCAAAGCTCATCGTAACGACGAGCAGATTCAATCCAATCGCCACACCAGCAGCCTGAAGCACACGGTAGTTAAGGCGCATTTGCTGTCTCCCTTCCTGAGTTCCATCTGTTGTCGAAGTACTCACGGCCTAGTACTACCGCAGCCAAGAGCCCACTCGCGCCCATCGCCAGCCATAGGCGCTGATCCCCTTTCAACCAAACGACATCGAAAGCACCGGGTTGACGCAACACCTCTATTGCTGCGGTCGATACCGCGAAGGCAAGGCAGCCGTACAGGGCGATCTCACCGTCGTACCGTTTCCTGGGGTATCTAAGGTACGCCCCAAGCGCGATAACCACCGCTGCTGCCACGAAGTAGAGGGCGATCGGATGGACCGTCGCACTCTGAGCCGCCGGTCCTTCGATCAGTCCGAGGCGGCGATGCATCAGATAGGGCGAGCTGTCCGAGGGATAAGCAACGCACCACGCGTGTCCACAAGGAAGTCCGTAGCAGCATCCATTCAACAGGCACCCGATCCGTGCCACTGCTACCGCGACAGCACCTCCGAGGAGTGTCGCATCGGCCCACTTGCCGATTGGTATCTTGAGGGCACGCGAGATCACCGGCAGGGCAATCAGCAACCCGACCAAGCCACCAATCGCGTGATAGCCGGTATAACGAACGCGGAAGGCTTCCCAAGGGAAAACCCGATACCAGGACAGCCTGAGCACCACGTAGTGCAGCCTCGCCCCGACCACGGCAGCAGCGCCGAGCAGCAACGCCGCCACGAACATCTTCTTCGCGGGTAGCCCTTCCCGCTGACTAGCCACCAACGACACCAGCACACAACCAACCATCACAGCCAAAGCCAGCATCACGGGGTGAGCCGGCACTTCCACGCCGTGCGGCTCAATGGTGAACAGAACCGATCTCATCTGGCTACAAGTCCTCTGCGGCTAGAAACCAGTAGGCTCTCACCGCCTTTCGTGGAACGCAGCTGAACCACGGACAGAGCCTTCTTCGCCATCCACAGTGTACTCCCCGTCAACAACGCCGTCTTCCTTGACGGTACCCTCGAACGAACCGATGGCTACGCCGTCGGCCAGGATAGTGGCCGTCACTCGATCGCCCTGCCGCGTCCCCTGTACCGACAGTCCCTTCGCGAAACTGCCTTTGAACGCGCCATCCTCGGCGACTTCCATACCCCCCGCATCCCACCCGGCGACCCCGGCTAGGTCACTCCACGTACCCCGAATCGGGATCTTCTGCGCAACACCGCCCTCAGCGAGAACCTCCGCAGGGGCCGTCGCCAAAAGCCCACAGATCGCCACCACCGCGACAAGGGAAACCTCTTTCTTCATCGTACGTTCTCCTTAGTTTCAAGAACAAGAGGACCGGTATAGTTCATTGGTCCTGACAATCCCGTCCCCGTCGCAGTCACCGACAACGGCGACTGCCATCCCCGGCAGCGCCAGCACGCCCACAGCGACAACGACGATCGTGATCCGAAGTATCCTGCGCATTCTCGTTCTCCGTCCCGAACTCAAGCCCTCACGTCCACCTAGAAGACGAACCGCCGCCACCGTCAAGAAGCGCGACGAATAGATGCTGCTCACCCAGTTCTCCCCCACCAGTCTGTGAGAGACTGGTCGCAGGTATCTGAGGAACAGGAGTCGCCGCGGCGGCCGCAATCCAAGGTGCAGCCGGCCGCCCACGTCGCTGCATCTCGAGCGGTGGATTGGCTGCGCCCACCGAGACGTCCCCAGAAGGAACTGTCCCTTGGGATTCGCCTGAACAACGGGCGATCCTCACCCCGACGCTTAGAGCCCGAATAGACAATGCTGCGCGTTCCCCAAAATGCGGCCAGGGACTGGCTCCAGAACGGCTGGCGATGTTTCAGGGGAGGACAGGGGCCGAGCCTGCCTCGATACGACAAGAACCTGCTCGCATCTCCGAAGCGATTGCAAGTGAAATCTTCGAACGAGCGACTCAGGCGATAGTCCACCACCGAGCGCACGACGTGGTCCTGCATGCGTCGGCAACATCCAATCTTCCCTTGGCCGAGCGGGCGAAGAGGGCAACCAGGGGCCTATCCTCATTGCCCCTTCGCGGGGGGTGTGCACCCCGCGAACATTATGCCGAAGAGCCCGGGCCGCTCCTTCTCGGCGCCCTCCGGACCACGTTCCAGCTCGGCACT
>JAULKQ010026413.1:0-32378 GCA_032356285.1 Smithsoniella earleae | reverse complement strand
CTGAAACGCAATCAGCTACACTGTCCCAAAAAGACCCCGCTTTGAAGGTGTGGACTGCAAGGATTAAAGTACAACAGGACAAAGTTGACCACTCACTCAGGCAGTAATGCAATCTTTGTTCAAGACAGGAGCTAGCAACCCATGCACTCTGTGTCAGAGCATTCACAACAACACTCGCTACCTACTTGCACTATTTACAGTGTTGCTTGTGGTCACAAGATGAACCCATGCTCCCTCTCGTGATACATGAGCAGAAAGCTTCATTTACTCCATCTTCCTGTGCTTTGGTATGGTGCCAGCACCTGCAATAATTCCACTTCGTATTGTGCTTCCCCGTCGACGTAGAGAAACGTTCAGGACTTAAAAAAGATGCATATAAAGCCTGCAAGTCTCATAAGTACTGGTGTAGTACGGCTGCCAGAAGTAGTTACTGTGAAGGAGTTACTGTATGAAGTGATCAATCAACAGTCGTGAGTATATTCTCATAACTACGAAGATTAGAGTAAAGGAATACTCTGTAAGTAGAAGCCATTCGTTTTACGACAAGTCTCCCAGTTTCGCAGCGGAGAGTCCTGCGTGGATTTATACCAAGTAGTTTGGACTGTAAAATTAACAGATTTAGTTGCATTCGTACAAACCTAGGCCGCTGAATGTTGTTGAGGGTCCCTGGCTGGACAGGTGACGGTAGTGTGGATCTAGCGCTGTGTTGACCCCTGCCTGTGTTTCATTTTCAGCCACAGCGATTTCATGGACAACACTGGACGACACACGTAACTCCCAATAAATCTGCACCCATTGCAGTGAGTGTCTGCTATATTTGCTATGAATTTTGTCCTTCCGGTTACTTCAGTCACTGAAAGCAGAAATGCGATGTAATTAAAACCGGCGTGGAGCGTGGCCCCTGTGTGGCACAGGTACCATGGTATCTCTTCCCGTTCTCAGGTAACACCTCTTTTCCGTTCGCATGGGTATCTCTTTCTGAGATAGTTACGGACGCCTTGGTAACAACCAACGAAAGCTTGGAGCATTCATAGTCAGAACCCTACGAAAACTCGCTGTGGCGTTTGCCCGATGACCAACAGTCTGTGCATGGATCAGGGTATTCTGTATGTGCGCGGCAGCTGGAGTCTAACCGCAGAATGACACCTCGTTTGCCGGCATGACTTTCCCTGTACCCGTTTATGCAGGATTCAAATTGGTTCCAGAACCCTTTTGACCCGACTTTTCCTCACTGGGTCCTCCGCGTCGACAATTTGATCAACAGTTTGTCCTTTTCTCATCATACAGCTATGGTATAAGCCTCTATCACTCACATGTGCAATCAAATCAGAATCTGCCATCAAGTCAACACTCCTACGGGTGTAAGTTGAAGGCTGTTCACCGCGTGAGGGTTGGAGGAAGCTCATGGTTCTTGTGTGATTTGGTGCAGTGCCGACATTTGAAAATGGACAGAGTTACCGGACTGCCCAACCTCACTGAACTTGTTATCACCGTGCAATCGTACAAGGGCCCTAAAAAACCGAGCAACCGGTGAACCAATATATTGTTGGGAGACTCCACAGCAATTCGAGTACTTGAATTCACACAGGAAACAATGCTTTTCAGACCTAAAAAGACATGCTGATAAGATATATATACAATGTGAAATTGATGTACACGCGGACGGTCACTCGATGCCAGCAGTGATAGCAGACACTACTTAAGACAGAGCCCAGAGAATACCTACGAACAGCGACGAGCGAACACAAGTGCATACTACAGGAACGCTTTTATAATATCAGAAGAACGAGCTCATTCACAAAGTAGCATGTTTCCATCCTTGCGAAGATCTGGAATGAGCGTCTGAAGAAAGTACGTATTTTCCGACTCCAAATAAGAACATGAAGTCATCAGATGATGAAAACGAAAAACTTTGCCTCCTCCACCAAAAATAACACCAGCAAACTAACATGCTGTCCCTCGTCAAGCTCTTGTGACTGACGCCTCTAACATGAATAGTGCGGAAGTTACGGAACTGTACTAAAATCACAACAAATTGGCTATCTCACCCACTTGCTCTCAAAGAAACACTATGATGTATCCAGCCGAGAAAATACATCTACCAGCGTCAGGAGGGACATGTGTGCCTCGTCAGACGGCACCGGTCGATTTTTGCTGCTCTTCAATTGTCGATAAACTCACTTCCACATACCGGTGTCCTAAGTAATGACGATCAAAAGGCAAAATTCGCTCTGCGTCTTGATGATATTTGAATTCAACAAATGCGATACCAGTCGAGGTTCCGCCCTTGGTTGCCACGACAACGTCCTGGGCTACCACCTGTATCACACACATACACACCCGTAAGCATTAACTCTCACCAAACATGTAAGGGTGGCTGATGAAAGCTGGATATACACTTGGTAATGTGGAAATGTAAGCATAGCAATCACCTGAGATTGAAAGCAAATGTCTTTGTTCCGAGCCTTCTCGTTGATCCAGTCACAAACATCGCTGGGTGTTGCATCAAACGGAAGCCCACGAAGCTTCACAACGGCCTCTATATTGCGTGGATTGTGCACAGGGTCGGGCTTGATGGGAGGTGGACGGCGCGAATTCTCTCCTGGGTACTTGTCGTTGTAGTCTCTCCTACTTTGCCTTCCTCCACGTGTATCTCGTTCATAACCCGCTGCTGATCTACCAATAGGGCCCCTAACCAGGTCAGCGATAGCGTTATAGAACTCCTGCAAAATCCAACGTGAGCAAGGCGTCTACACCTCATCTATGGCGTTCAGGGATGGCAAACGTTCCTCGGGATGCTGACATTATTCGCATCTGGCGTAACAGGCTATTCGAAGCACGACCAACCCTTAGAACACCTGTAAAAAAGGTGTGTAGATAGTTTATAAGCTGACGTAACGGGACATTGATTTGGGTGTTGTAAATTCAGGTCTGGAGGCTTCTACGAAAGTAATGATGATTGGGGTACGGAGCGCTCGAAACCCGCTGCATTGTTCCCTTCTCACACACAATTTGACTAGATAATCGCATAGGTTTCGGTTCAGCTATTCTTGCCTTTGAATCCAGGTATCGCTCAACAGAGCTAAACAATATTTAGGTAAAATGGAAAGATAAATATAGTTAAAACACAAATATATCTCTCCATTGAGCAGCCCTCTCCATTTCTAACGTCCAGTCTACAATGTGACCCCGGAATAAGTGAAACGCGAGTTCAAGATTTTAACTGAGGTGCACAGGAGGAAGCACTCACGAAACATGCTTCTTTCCATGAACGCTAACCCAGGTGTGAGATGTACTGGTTGGAAAAGGGGGCATGATGAACACGAAGATGAATTATGTGCTAGCGAAGCATACCGGACGAGCGCAAGGAAACACTTCAATGTAACGAGTACCCAGGTGTTGTTTATTTTTGTCAATGCAGCGCCTGTAGTCATCCGGATTCGCTGCAAGTACATACGCGACACCAGTTGGGCGAGCGTTTCGTTCTTGGATAACAATGTCCAGCGGCCTGACATCTAGAAAGTCAGCGATCTCTTCGGGAGACGACGTAAAAGGCAACCCCCGAAGTCTTACCGCGGGGTAAGGGTGCACACAACCTGCGAAAGGTAGACGCACGTTAAACTGAGCACTGCACGACCAACTCTTTGTAATCGCTCAGATATAAAAAAATGCATTGAAAATGAAGAAATGCGATGTGTACACCTATCGTGTATAAAATCCGTTCTTACGAGTTGTACTACTCACATGTGCAGTGCTGAGTTCAACACGAGAGGTCAAGAGAACAGACCGCTTGAAGTACTCATATCTGAACCGTTTTCCCCTCTAAACCGCTTGTTCATTTGATAATAGGCACTTTTTCAACTACCTCCGACAAGGGGACTACAGCTTGAACGATGGCACTTCAAGCCAACTCCCCGAAAAGGCGTCATTACCAGGCTTGGCGGCAGCCCAACATCTACGACGATTGACAACGAGCCGAATTCACTATGGCTACCACAAACCACTCCATCGTCGACAGTGAACATCTCGGCCGATATCTGAATTCTTGGAGCCATGGTGATCACCACCAATTTCCGACGACGTACATGAGATGACGTCATGCCAACCGCAGCGCGTTAGAGCGCCTGCAACAAATGAGCAGACCAATGTTCCAAGCTCCTTCATTGATGAATTGTTCTTAGATCTTTGATGAGCCAATTCAATTGATCAACCAAAGCTTTAGCACCACGCTGGCTTAGTGCTTATCCGTTGGACTTTTCTTCGTCAACACTATCAGACTGACCATGACATCCGAATCTCGATACAATGCAGATGCTTACGACGCTCGTATGAAAGAACTGTGCGTATATTTTGTGGTCTCATGTGTGGGTTTTGCTCTTGATGGTGACGCTGTTGGATTCCTAAGGTTTTGTTCTTCTGCAGTAACGCTGAGGGAGGGACTGACTTCTTTGTAGACTGGCACGAATCATGTGACTCATTCGATCAGATGGGACTACAAGAGTCTCTTCTTCGCGGCATTTATGCTTATGGTATGACATACGTTCCACTCAGACGGAGCCGATCATACCTCAGCCTTGGGTCTACCGGAGTCGAGAGTAAAACGCACAACTTGTAGATTGCCTCATCCAGGTTTTTTGCTCATCATTCAGGTTTCGAGAAGCCATCTGCAATTCAGCAAAAGGGTATTGTTCCGTTTACCAAAGGATTGGATGTGATCCAGCAGGCACAGTCAGGAACTGGCAAGACAGCTACTTTTTGCGCTGGCATCTTGAATAATCTGGACTACTCACTACTACAATGCCAAGCGCTAGTGCTCGCGCCAACGCGAGAGCTGGCACAACAGATTGACAAAGTGATGAACAGCTTGGGCAGCTACGTAAAAGTCAAGTGCCATGCTTGCGTCGGTGGCACGTTGGTACGCGAAGATTTGCGGATTCTATCCCAGGGAGTGCACGTCGTAGTGGGGACACCTGGTCGTGTATACGATATGCTGCGCCGTGGCGGTCTCAACGCAGACTGCATTAGAATGTTTGTTCTGGACGAAGCAGACGAGATGCTTTCAAGAGGTTTCAAAGATCAGATTTACGAGATTTTCCAGCTCCTCCCTGAGAAACTGCAGGTGACTTCCTCCTAGCTTCACTACGTTAGCTTCCAAGGGAGACGTCTTTTGTGGACTGGCACGGCATCCCCGATTTTTTACGTCACTGTTAGTTGAATTTCGATTTAGCAGGGATGCTTGCGGGGCAAAGCTCTGTGGGTTTTGCGTGTGGCATGAGGACAGATCCGGGAGCATTGAACAGTTACGGGACGTGCCAACTTCAAATATCATGTTGCCTTTCTTTCAGGTTGGTGTATTTTCTGCCACCTTGCCACCAGAGGCGCTAGAAATCACCAAGAAGTTTATGAACAAACCGGTCCGAATCTTGGTAAAGCGTGACGAGCTCACGCTTGAGGGTATCAAACAGTTCTACGTCAATGTTGGGATGGAAGAGCATAAACTGGATGTACTTTGCGATTTGTACGAGACTCTCGCCATCACACAGTCCGTCATCTTCGCTAACACTCGTAGAAAGGTGTGCTTCAACGAATTCTTTGAAAGAAGTATTTATGACTGAATTGTGGAGAAATTACGGCAGAGCGGAAGTACACGGACGTATATCATATTGTGCACTGCATTTTCTGTTGCACAAATAGTCACATCCTTGAGGGTAACTACGAGATAAATGTTTGTTTTATGAAGTATTATTGCGTTTCAGGTGGACTGGCTGACCGAGAGCATGAAGGAAAAGGAATTCATTGTATCCGCTACACACGGTGATATGGAGCAAAACACTCGTGACGTTATCATGAGGGAATTCCGCTCGGGTTCCTCCCGCGTCCTTATTACCACGGATTTACTTGCTCGAGGGATTGACGTCCAACAGGTACAAGTCCCATCCTTTACACATGGATAGGCAAGCGAACGTGGTGCCCACAGAGTATATATGCATCTAAATCATCATATGTGTGTTGCTACGTATGTCTTACGGGTGACCAATGTTTTCCAGGTTTCGCTCGTCATCAACTTTGATCTTCCAGCGCAGCCAGAAAATTATCTGCATCGCATAGGCCGTTCAGGACGGTTCGGCCGCAAAGGAGTTGCTATCAATTTCGTAACAGAAGAAGACAAGAGCCTGTTCGAAGACGTACAAAGATTCTACAGCACACAGATCAACGAGCTTCCTTTGAACATTGCCGACTTGATTTAGATACGCTACTCGTCAATCATACACGGTACAACTATTCGTTAAGATAACTCGGTTCACACAGCAGCGAGCAGTGAAAATTTTCAGGTTTGATAAGTGCAGAATGCTTCTGCGTCCCAATTCTTCCGTAACTGGCGTGAAATTGTGCCCATCAACTTGTCTCGCTTGTGGTTGCAGTGTTCTTGCGGGTAGGGGTACGAGGAAAAGGTTTTATGTGCGTGGTTTGATTTATGTGGTAGGGGAGTGTACACTGTTCGGAAAGGTTTCAAAATTCCCATTTAGGACGTATCACTTGTCTAGATACTCTTGTAACCTTGTGGTGTTTGGCATTCTCGAAGTATTATACAAGTTGTGTCCCTCCGTAACATGTTGAGCAGTTCGGGCAACTGTAGTCGTGTGTGCACAGTTATGGCATGCGGGGAGAATTTCGCTAACGACTCTTACCGTATCAAGGGCCGTGGAATTTACAAACGATCCTCGCTCAGGCAAACGCGTGAACTGTTTTAAATTGGTATGCATGTTGATCAAGTCCAATACTTCCGTGGGCAAGCTTACACCGGTTGCGGTACTCATTGAAGTACAACGAATCAGCTTTTTTACTGAGAGCGGAGGCGAGAAATGTGAGGCTGGCGGCACATCACCTGTGTAACCAGTCTTCCATATGCCCCTCCCTAGATCATCAAGTTTTTCCACTCTGAATGGAGAGAGATCCAAGGACATGACCTCATTATTCAAAGAGAAGAGATATGTGATCTGCCTACTGTGCTTTTTTGCTACGTGCTGCGCTTACATCGAACGCACCGGTTTCTCAGTGGCTTTCACAGCCCTTTCGAAGCGCGATCATGTACCAGAGCGAGTAGAGGGTGCAGTTATGGCAGCATTCTATGTTGGATATGCTATTAGCCAAGTTCCGGGTGGAATGTTGGCCCAGAGAATTGGAGGAAGAAGAACTCTTATGATTTCGTTTTTCGGATGGTCAATCACTTCCCTTCTTACTCCCTCTTCCGGCAGAAGCTTCTTCCTCATGTCGTCCGCCCGCATCTTGGTGGGAATATTTCAAGGATTCCTGATTCCTGCGGTGCATACAGTGCTGTCAGAATGGGTTCTGCCTCATGAACGCGCCAAAGCCACGTCTCTGTGCACGTCTGGCATGTACCTAGGTAGTGCTGGGGCGATACAGTTCTTGCCGAGACTAGCGAAGCAGGTTGGAGAACCATCTTTCATTTTTCGTGCCGTGGCAATTCTTGGAGGTGCTTGGGTGACTGCTTGGATTCTGCTGGGAGAGGATGTCAAACATAGAGACTCTCTTGTCCCGCTACCTTACACATCTACTTCCGAGGATGGTGAAGATGGAAAAGCAAGCTGTAATACCGCAAGAAAATCTGTTTCCCCCACTCCTTGGAAGCGAATCCTGACTCATCCGGCTACCTGGTCTATCGTTATAAACAACTTCACCTTCCACTACATTTTCTACATTGTGATGAATTGGATGCCAACCTACTTTGCCACATTCTTAGGAACAGACCTACAGGAAATAGGAATCGGAAAACCTCTCCCGTACTTGGTTATGTTTGTTATGTCAAATGTTGGTGGGTGGGGCGGAGATGCTCTGATTGCAAGAGGCATCTCTGTTGGTGTAGCACGCAAAGTAGTGAATACACTTGGTTTCATAGGGGCCATTACCAACCTGATGATTATGCCTTTCGCAGACTCAGTGACTGAAGGCCTCGTTTTCTTGACTTTTTGTCTAGGTTCTTGTGGGTTTGCTCGAGGGGGATTTTCAGTGAATCACATGGATATTGCACCTCGCTACGCAGGAATTTTAATGGGAATCAGTAATACAGCTGGAACGCTGTCAGGCCTTATTGGGGTATCAGCAACAGGTTATCTTCTGGATATGGCAGGTGGAAGTGAGTCAGTGCTAGGCTGGTTACAGGCACATTCTATAGCATCATGTATGGCTGTCGCAGGATGTATGATTTTTGTCATATACGGACGTGGAGAGAGGCTCTTCAATTAGTAGAATTTCTTGATGTAATGGAGGCAGTGTCTGCTTACAAAAAGTTGGAAGTTAGTCCTTCCTAATTGAAATTCAGTTGCACGTTGAATAATGTAAGAACAATGATTTTTTAACCTCTTCGAGCCGTTTGCCACCCAGATTGTCCTATTCACTTTCTTTGAATCGTTGGTCTCTTTCTCAAGATTTGCCACTGGAGAAAGTGAGTCAGCACTTGAGAACTCTTTCTGAACCTTGCAACACTCAAGCCTTGACAAATAAGTAGTGAAACAGGATGATATGATAGGCCGTGTAGAAGAAACGTGTTTGCCACATTCGCTGCTTGCAAGCACTGAAATTGCTGCGACTGACATTTATTTAGCACGCCTTTGAGAAACTCCGTATCGGCTAGCGTACGGTCTTGATACGCACCACACATGTTCGTGCTGAGACGAACCAGTCGGCAGCATTCCACTGCATTAGAACACAGGTTACATAAATAAATGTTTCAGTGCATATAACTTCTGAAACGGACTTTGAAGGAGTTGAAGCTGTGCTGGATTCTTGAAACATCGCGACGTTTTCAAGCACCTCGTATGACGGGATAGTACCTAGCCTAGACTGTGAGACACATAGCTAGTAGCAGGACCTACGCCATAGTCTTGTTAAAATGATGGCTCAAAGTAACCAATACCCACTCCCCACCAAAACCCAACTTTATTTTGTTGTAGTGTTGCGTATCCTGCAAGTAACTACTCTCCTTGAATTTGTTCAAGCATACGCCTTGCGATTGACAAACCCACTACACGTATAATGGGATGTACGCATATATATAATTAAATACTAGACATTCAACTCAGATTTCCGAAGTCACGCAAGTGGAGTACGGCGTTGATAATGCGATGAATATCTCGTAAGGATCAGTGACACATATGAGTGGTTGCTAACTCAGATTTGAATCTTTACACCCCGCACTACATTTACGCTGTTACGCGGTCTATAGGTTAAGTCTTCCTGGCCGATAATGAGAGCATTTTGACAGCTCTTGGGTGACCAGCAATACCTGGACGCTTGCAAGCTCACCAAGAGTTTTTTGCGTGTTATATCAATGACACTTGAAGTCGCGTTGTCAGTGTTGCATGGTGGCTTCTGTGGGTTGCTACTTAAAATGGCCGAGATTGCTGATATGCATCAGATACCACGCGCGGCGGTGAAATCATCCCCACCTCAATAAGGGATGAGGCCAGAACGTCACCTGCTTGATGCATCAAAAATCCACATTAGCAGTCGTACGCTCTCAATGTATAACACTTTCTCTAATTGAACGCGATTATCAAGTGACCAGCAGCTTTTATTTGGAAGGGCGTAGAACATGTCGTGCTTACGGTGTCCTTCAGCTTCAAAAGCTGCACCACTCACAGTCACACCGCCTACAAGAGTTGGTCAAATACCATTTAGTGCTCCATCGTTACAAGCTAGGGGTTCTTTGAGGAGTTATGCTGTCCACGAGCCCGTAATTACTTCGAAGCCCAGCTCTTCATTCCCCACGGCTTCGGAGAAGTACGCCATCATTGATGTGGGCGGCGTACAGCATCTAGTTGAAGAGGGAAGATGGTATACTTGCAATAGATTGAAGGCGTCTCCTGGAGATGTGGTCTCGTTTGGTCGAGTACTCGCGATGAAGGACAACGATGTGTTTCACGTGGGACGCCCGTACGTCGAAGATGTTACTGTTGAGGCTGAAATAGTGGAGGATTTGAAAGGACCCAAAGTAACAATCTATAAAATGCAACCGAAGAAACATACAAGAAAAACTGCGGGTCATAGGCAACCACTTACCAAGTGCGTGTCCCGTGGCAAGCCATCCGCTTCCACGCCTCTTAAGCTGACATTCTAGGACAATTACATGTCACGGAAGTCACAAGAGGAGAATAACCATTCACGAAGCGCAGGTTCTAGCAATTTCGCGCATTTTCTTCGCATTCTACTAGAATGCGGTGGGTACATTTAACGTTTAGTTCCAAGAGAAACAATCCTCCAAGTCCTTTCTCTCTCCGCACTTTTCAGGTCTTCATATGATGTCTGTTACATTCATCTGTTTGCGCTGTGCATACCAACTACACCATTTTAGTGAAGCCGCCTGGTCCTTTCTTGCTGTCCCAGAGGCCAGCATAATGAGACCCTTGAATGACAAGGCCTTTGTTTCCAAAAACAAGCTAGGGTGTTGGGCTGTGATGGTGCAAACATGCCTCTTTTTGGTCTGCACGACAGGCATCAATATTCATGTAGGTTGGCGCCTGTAAGCCTTCGAAACTGAAACACGCGTTGCATGTTCAGGTTCATGGTCACAAAAATTATGAAGAACTAGGCGCCAGCTCAATGTTGTCAACGACTGGTATGTCTCGACTGCGTTAAGCTACTTTGTTTGGCTACCCATGTCTAATCCGGACATGCGACAACTTCATAGAGGGTGCAGTTGCGTTTTTGATGACATTTTGGAGACTCTGGCGACTGCTCAAGTAGCAGACAACATTGTGGCACTGATAAAACTAGAGATTTTCAGTTCTTAGCGTGAACAGCATTGGACAAGATACATGCTAGTCCACTAACAAATCTGTGTTTTACCCTCATCGTGGGATCATTGATTGAAAGTCATGGCCTTAGTTGAAGTTCAGTCTTGTAACTAAAATGGTCTTGAAAGCATCATGTCGAATCCTTTCACCATTACTAATGCTTTGAATAACATGTTGCAGGGAAGGCATTTCAGCTATTGGATTAAGGTGACATAAGAGGCATTCTGTGTTTAAAACTTTCCACTGTATACCTCATACAATTCTGTAACATCTGTACTACCCATCTCTTTATTAGCCTTGTTGGTGTCATGTAACACCCTGCGGCGCGTCTCCTACCTGCGTGCATTGGTAGATGCCTCAGGCAAGTTCGCTCAGTAATTGATACTTGCTTTTGAATTGTGGGCATGCGAAAGTGCAATCATGCGCGGGAAATTACCGAAATTCTTGTACCAAGTAGTGTGAAAAGCGAAGCTCTTCACTTCATCGTGACTCTTATTCACGCACGTATCCAGTACAATATAAGGCACGCTCATGTGTCTCCGTGAAGTATAGAGCCAACTGCATTTGGTGTGATAGGACAGCGCTCGCTCAGGTATGTTCTGTTCGTGCAATACATTCTTGAGGTTGGACATGGGTGCCATGAATAGTAACTATGATTTTAAAAATCAAGGAAATATGATCAAGTGGAGCAAACACAGTTTTGTGACAAAAGTAGATGACCAATTCTCCAGCATCGTTGTATTCTTATTACTTCATGTACTAATGTGGAAACTGGGTAGTAATAATCATAGTATACAAATTACACTCTTAAATACAGAATCTGCAATTCGGGCTCCAGACTTTTCCAGCTCGCGAACATCCTTTTCAGGCACACGTGTAATAAACAATGACTTGGTTGCACACGATGTTGTATATCTTGCGTCTCATATGGCTCTGAATGAACAGGTATACAAAACATGAAGCAAGGAGTTTTCAAAGTGCATCATCATTGTTTGAGTTCCACAACACAGGATAAGAATCTCCTAGAATTGTGCATGAAGAAGAACCTTTCGGACACAATGACTGGATGACTATTGAGAATCTGTAGTGCTTGTCCCGTAAAATTTTCAGCCTTGCCAGTGCAATAAGCATAATTCGTGAAATCCACCTTAATATACGTAGCTAAGTGCATCTAGCTTGCACACTGTACGACAAATATGACTGCAGTTTGTTGTCAAAGCCAACAAGGACACCTGCCAATGATTGCACAGAATCAACACTGCACTATGTGCAACTGCTCTAGACTTCTAAATTAACTAAAAGCTTATCTCTGTCTATTTTTCAGTAGAATCATTCTTACAATGCTGACTTTTTGTCCTTTCTTGGCTAAGGTGCCACCCTGTGTAGCTCAGTGAACTTCAATTTATTAGAAGGTCAACCAGAATAAATTCAAGCGATAGAATAGCGGTGTCCACACAGAGGAAGCAGTACAACTCTAAACGGAGTTCAGGTTTCACTTGAATCTCATATCACGTGCAATGGCTGGGAAGAATTTGTTGTATATGTTGTCAGAACCTGAGGAAAGTAACCTTCAGCAAAGACATCGACTTGCAAACTATGACTGAGGAGTCTATAACAGTGTTCATGACACGAAAACAACTGAAGATAACTTGTCAAGGCTACATTCTCGTTACAGTGACTACGGCATCTGCTCTTATCCTAAAAATCTGTTGAGACAAATAGATTCACCGACTTGCTGCACTGGTCATACTCACCTCAAAGGTTTCCACGAAAAAATCGATTGAGCAAAAAATATCTCTTAGGAAGTGTTTTGGGATTGCCTTATCTCCGAGCTTACCTAATGTTGTGGTGAGGATGCAAGCTTTGCTGTTGGCGTGCACAACTTGAGTTGCTTGGGCTTATCGAGTACATTCTCACAGTACTGTGCATCCGGTACATTCCAAACAACGGGCGTGTGTCATGTTGCGTACCTACACAACCCTGGTGATCCAAGATTGAGCGACATCATGGGCCCCGTTCCAGGGGAATGTTCGCACAATACCTACCGAGGAACCATGGGAACAGCTGCGACGAAATGGACACACTACCAAGACGAAGCAGGATTGTGACAGCGAAAGAAAATGGGGGTTACGAAAGTGTTTGCTAATACTCTGACCCCGTCAAGACCCCATGGTACCATGATCACAACACATGTTTCCTTGAGTATGTTTCCGCTGCACACTACAATGACAATTCCAGGCTCGCACGGTGAAGGCATCCTTCTTCGTAGAATAACTGAAACTGAGACAACAAAGCCTTATTACTGTGCGTGGATAAATGGAAAAATTAAACTGCCCTTCCTAGAAACAACACGACCGCTCAACATCGCCCAGATCTAACCACAGGACACTACACTTCCACCAGTACAACAGAGATACCACCGGTGAAGATAGTCTTGAACAAAATATGTCGTGAGCACCTATGTTTGAGACTAATTGAAGCTCATTCAGTGCCATGTGACGCTGCACAGTGAAGCAGGTAGTCTGTACAGTGCCATCTGTACATTTGTTTTTTGTGTCGTTGTAGTTACCACTTAAATATTGTTGTTGACAATCGTCTTCAAAAATAGATTCAGAATCGTATATCCAATTGCGGATAGAAACTGGCAGCTGTTCGCAAGGTGCTACAAATTCGTCCTAATCATTGCCCGGGTCAAAGATGTCTAACAGAAAATACTGTGGCACTTGGCATACTTTCGCAGTCCATAAATACAATTCAAACAAGAATTTTACCAACCTTAGGTCCCTGAGACGAAATCACTACGCTTTTCGTGTGAAGAATTCGATGTGGCTTCCTTAACCATTTACGGTCTTGGTACTGAAAGTGAAGATAATCTTGCAAGTTCGAAGCACGAAAGAGTATTTTGTAGCATCATAGGAGTTCTCAGACGCATACCTCTTATTTCTCATCTTGCGGGTGCTGGTCATGGTACATGATTCTAGAAGTAGCGCGGCAACAATCGGGCGTCATTGCTAACCATGCGGAGTAGCGCAGCAGATGTGGCCTTCCATCGAAGCTTAAATACAGAACAAAATAGTTCAATCTTGGCACTTAAGAACACTTAATCCTTGGACGCTCGCAGATCTCACGTTAGACATACTATCATTCTCCGTTCGAAGTGTAACTCGTACAACAGTTGACATGGCAGATGCTGGACCTTCCGAGTACGTTAATCTTGATGTGTTAGGATATTTTCATCATACTTTAGATCAAGTCATGTTTACCGCGTTTTGTTTTATGCAGACCTGCAGTGAAGAAGGAAGGTGACAAGAAAGACTTTTCTACAGCAATCCTGGATAGGAAGAAGTCTCCCAATCGCCTTGTCGTAGATGATGCGATTAATGACGACAACTCCGTTGTAGCAATTCACTCGAAAACAATGGACACGTTGGAGTTGTTTCGTGGAGACACAGTCTTACTGAAGGTCTGAACGACTGCCGCTTTTGGCTGACGTGATGCAGCTCATATTTTCAACTCGTGTAGCCTGTTTCATATGATACAATGGCTCTGTGATCAAGCCCCTGCATGGTCGATCGCAGCAAGTTTCTAGGCGGTCACGTTCGGTAACCTAAGGCGTATAAATGCAGGGAAAAAAGCGCAAGGACACAATTTGCATTGTTCTGGCTGATGAAAACACGGACGAACATAAGATTCGAATGAATAAAGTCGTCCGTTCAAATCTAAGGGTTAGGCTGGGAGATGTGGTTTCAGTTCACCAGGTATGACCCTGAGCTCGGCTACATTCCACAGACCATCATCTTCAGTACTAGCTTCTTCACGCTGCTCTCGTCCGTGATAATTGTCCTTGTAGAACAGCCATATGTGTGTTGTGTCCTCAGATTGGTACCACTGTTTCTTCTGACACCCTTTCTCTCTCACTGCCTGTACACACATGTTCATAATGTTGACCAGCCGGGCCCATCTTTGCAGTGCGCAGACGTCAAGTTCGGAAAGCGAGTGCACGTGCTTCCTATCGATGACACTATCGAGGGTGTCGGTGGAAATCTCTTCGACGCTTTCTTGAAACCGTACTTCCTGGAAGCCTATCGTCCTGTTCGAAAGGTGCGCATCCGTGGTCAACATTGTCCAACTCGACACTTGATACTATTCATCCGGCTTGCGTCCCTGATCTTTTCAAGAGCTTTTTTTTTACGTCTGCGAACAATAATAAGCATTGCTGAGCCATCCCATTCACAACCCAACGGGGACCATCGTGCCAACATGATCAAAAGACTTGGGATTAAATCACAGGGTGATACGTTCTTGGCTCGTGGAGGCATGCGACAAGTCGAGTTCAAGGTTGTAGAAACAGATCCGGACCCATACTGTATCGTGTCCCCAGATACAGAGATTTACTGTGAGGGAGACCCTATTAAGCGAGAGGATGAGGAAAAGTTAGATGATGTTGGTTATGAAGATGTGGGGGGAGTTCGCAAGCAGCTAGCTCAGGTTTGATCCTTCTATCAAAGGGGTAGAAGTCACAGTTCAAACCCGCCTCAGCTGATTATGCCCATGATTCACTTGTCATAATTTTATCTAATTCCTGCAGATCCGAGAGCTTGTAGAACTTCCCTTGAGACACCCAGCACTGTTCAAAACCATTGGCGTGAAGCCACCTAAGGGAATCCTTTTGTATGGTCCTCCGGGGAGTGGTAAAACCCTCATCGCCAGGGCAGTTGCTAACGAAACTGGTGCTTTCTTCTTCCTCATTAACGGGCCTGAGATCATGAGCAAACTTGCTGGTGAGAGTGAGAGCAATCTCCGGAAAGCATTCGAGGAAGCAGAGAAAAACTCACCATCCATCATATTCATTGACGAGATTGATTCTATCGCACCCAAGAGAGAGAAGACAAATGGTGAGGTAGAGCGCCGTATTGTCAGCCAGTTGCTAACTCTGATGGATGGTCTCAAATCTCGCAGCCATGTCATTGTCATGGGTGCCACAAATCGGCCAAACAGCATTGACCCTGCTCTTCGCCGGTTTGGCAGGTTTGACCGTGAGGTTGACATCGGTGTGCCTGACGAAGTCGGTCGCCTAGAAGTCATGCGTATTCACACCCGCAACATGAAGCTTGATCCGAATGTTGATCTGGAGGCTGTTTGTCGGGAAACTCATGGGTGTGTTCTTGAGCCGCTACATGAGTGCTGTGATCTAAGCAACTGTGCAGTTTCGTCTGGACTCTGATGTGCCACAACCTTCAATGCCATTTTGGAGCTCCTTTTTGTAGGTATGTTGGTGCGGACTTGGCTGCATTGTGCACAGAGGCAGCGCTGCAGTGTATTAGAGAGAAGATGGATATCATCGACCTTGAGGATGATGAGATTGATGCCGCTATACTTGACTCAATGGCTGTCACACAAGACCACTTCAAAACAGCACTTGGCCTGTCTAATCCCTCTGCTCTTCGTGAGACAGTGGTCGAGGTGCTTTTCATGTCCTTGTGCAGAATTGAATGTCATTTGGTTTGGCGGAGTATGTTGATGTGGCAAGTGTTTGTGTTGCAGAGATTGCATGCAACCTGACCTGTGCTGTATACAATTATTGTATTTCTGGGGATGCATATTAGCTGTAGATACATTTTTGAACGGGAGACAGATCATGATTTCTAGGGCACTTCAGGGCAGCCACATTCATTATGCTAAAACCTTGTATTGGCGTTGCCATGTGGATTTGGGTCTTGTACATTCGGCTATTCAGTCATTGCTTACCCTCGTAGGTTTATCCGTGTGCAGTAGAGGTACCCTTGTGGAAACTAATGAATTATTCTGGATTATTCGAAATCATTTGATATTGCTCACCCACTCTTGTGCAAGCTCTTCAGTACAGAACTCACGGTCTAAAAGTCTGCTGCAACATAATTGAGTTAGGTAGCTGAGAACTGAGTGAAGCATTTTAATTGTATTATACGCTGCTTTTGAAAGTTCATGCACGTTCACATGATGCAAGCTCGAGGTGGTTTGGAAATTCAGATGAACTGCTTGAGTAGTGTCATCTCTGAATCGAATTGCACCTGTTCGAATCCGCTTTTGGTATGCATCTTCAAGGGACGTGTATTAAGATACATCACATTAGTACAGGTACCAACTACAACTTGGGAGGACATTGGTGGACTGGAAGGTGTCAAGAATGAACTCCAGGAACTTGTGCAGTACCCTGTTGAGCACCCAGAAAAGTTTGAAAAGTTTGGTATGGCCCCTAGCAAGGGAGTCTTATTCTATGGCCCTCCAGGTTGTGGTAAAACACTTCTTGCTAAGGCTATTGCTAACGAGTGCCAAGCAAATTTCATTTCAATCAAGGGTGTGTTCCGTTAGTGAAATGCTGGACAATTTGAGCTTACAAAACAGTTTGCTGTGTTTCAGCTGCATATCATGATACAACTTAACATAATAGCATTGCAGATTATTCCAGTGCAGGACTTGTTACATCAGTATTCGAGTTTGGTTTTGCTGTCAGAAGCAGCCACGGGGAGAAACTGCTTGATTATTTTGCAGGTCCTGAGTTGTTGACCATGTGGTTTGGCGAGTCCGAGGCTAATGTTAGAGATCTTTTTGACAAGGCACGGCAGTCTGCACCTTGTGTGTTGTTCTTTGATGAGTTGGATTCGATTGCAACTCAGCGCGGTGGATCAGTTGGTGACGCCGGCGGAGCTGGAGACCGTGTTCTCAATCAGCTGCTGACTGAAATGGATGGTATTAACAGCAAGGCAAGTTTCCCCCATTTATCGTGCTGGGTCTTTACTCTTCGGCTGTGGGCGCCATGGTCCTGAGTATTTTGTGTGGTGCAGAAAACAGTATTCATCATTGGTGCTACTAACCGTCCTGATATTATTGATCCTGCACTGATGCGCCCGGGGCGTCTTGATCAGTTGATCTACATTCCTTTGCCGGATGATGGTAGCCGACGCAGCATCTTTAAGAGTGTTCTACGTAAGTCCCCAGTAGCGCCAGATGTCGAATTGGAAGCTCTGGTGAAGAACACTAAGGGTTTCTCAGGGGCAGATATCACAGAGATTTGTCAACGCGCTTGCAAGGCAGCGATCCGGTTCGTTTTTTCATTGTGTCGTGTCCCTATTTGCAGTCACAGTTTCAAGCATTTTCACCAGGGCCTTAAAGCACTGTGCTTCCAGAGGATAACACAACTTGTCAGCTTAGACATACATTCTCAGACGTAGCTTTTTGTGTCTGCAGTGAGGACATCGAAAAAAGTCGCGAGGCAGAGCGTGCGCGCGCAGCAAATCCTGATGCAATGGATACTGATGAGGGGGCAGCTGATGACGTAGATCGAGTTCCCTGTATTACCCGTGCACACTTCGAAGAAGCAATGAAATACGCTAGACGTTCCGTTTCAGACGCCGATATTCGCCGCTATGCTGCATTCGCAAACAAGCTTCAACAAAGTCGTGGGTTTGGCAGCGAGTTCAGGTTCGGCAACAACTCAGGTGGTACTGCTGGCGCCACTGCCCCGGCTTCGGGTACTCCAGCCCCAGCCCCCGCACCTGCTGCTGCCTTTGGTACTGCAGATGACGACGATGATGACCTTTACAGTTAGTCTTGGTGAATTTGTTGATTTGTTGCTGAATTGAGTTTAACGGTCAGTTTGTAATCGTTTACCTCCAAATTCGGATCGGCAATACTACATTTAGATGGGCAGCCGGCATTGAGCGAGAGATAACCTTGCAGCATGGGCAGATACAGTTCGATCTTTCGCAACATGTCTACCAGCAGTCATTGCGAAGTAGTAAATGATATGTGCATACTTAGTTAACATGAACTATGTGAAATACCCCAGAAATTCTGGACAGTTTGTAACACTGCTCATGGTAGCGCAATCACACACCGGCAATTTCGTTATACGGTATGCCTAGAGAGAAGTTCTTCTCGGTTTGAAACCATAGACTCATTAGCTGCTTTATCCAACGTGCAGTCTTGCTCTTGGATGACTTTGCGTAGTACGATTCATCTCCGCTTTTGTTGGGATGATTTCAACTGCGGATGCGTGCAAGAGCTGTCAAAAGTTGACACCAGATACTGATGGCGTGTTTGATTTGAAATTGGGACTCAACGTCGGTGTAGCATGCATGTGATTATCGTTCGCGGACGTTTCCTGTGCCTGTGCGAGCACATGATTGTCGGAAACAAAAACTGCGTGCAAGACGGGAATCTTTAGACAGGCGAGAAGTTGTCAACATGGACGACCAATGCAAGAAGGCGTTGCCTGAGCTCATAGCACACCTTGTGCCGCGAACAGTTAAGGATGCCGCCGTTCGTGCGCGAATAACCGATGTGGTAAAAAGGTGTGATTATCTACTCGAAATATGGAGAGTTTCCGAGCGAACTGCATTGTATTCCATCTGTATGTGCTTAGTCCAGAATAATAGCTCTTGTTGCGTCACAGGTACGCTGAAAGAAGTCTATCAAGTCAAGGAGTGCATGCACAGTATGGTGTGGCAGCAGAAGTGAATCTTAAGAACTATGTCGCGGAGTCTGGGGTCGATGCGGAGCGGTGCGTGGCTACATTGTTCTCTCATGCAAATTGTTCTATTGCACACCATACGCGCAGCACCTTATAGTGGACTTGTTCACAGTTCAGATTTTCTGCAAAGTTATCGCAGCTCAAGAGAGTTCTTCCGCTTGAGCAACAGAAGACTCTAGTGGATGTGCTAGTCAGAACGAGCAAATCGTTGCCAGAGTTGATAGACCGTCAGATTTTTCCCACCAAAGGGCTAACAGATGCCACAAATACGGTAAGTGATCACAATTCAAGGAAACATGTTTCATAATAACCTGAGTGTAGCTGCTTTGGTGCAATTCTGCTTCCTCCCTTACAGCTGATATCAGCTCGAATATGCTATACGTGGCGTATCGCGAAGAGGAAGGAGAGCGTTGTTTTGAAACGCATGAAAATTATCGCATCAAGGCTCCGGTCTTCTCTCGATCGCTGGAACTTGTATCCCACGATTTCAGTACAATTGAACCATGTTCTCTGCGTGACTACCCGTCCCCAGTGGAACGGCTCACTAGATAACAGGGTTAGCTGTGCCAGATTATTCGCAATGCATTTGCCACGATGTATGGCGGTCATTTTAGATGCATTCATCACACGAGGATAGCAACTCCGTTTGTTACCAGCGGTGATTCAACCGCGAAACACGACGAGCCCGACGATGCCTTGTTTTCAAAGCTACAGGTGAAACATTCTCACCACGCTCCTCCACCTCAGCATGCAACATCATTGGGGACGCCATTCGACACCGCAAGCCGCCTACAGCAGTCCACGGCTGTGAGGACCCGCCAGAACGGATCAATTCATAATGGCTACCACGAAGGTCAGCTGGACGTGGCAACCAGTTCCAAAAAGTCATCGATCTCGGAGGAAGCCTCGGAGGTAACGCTAGCGCACGGGCCGTTGAAGCGGCACTGGGACAACTCAGGGGTAGCAGAGAACCACGGGGCTCTGGTTCGACATTCCCACATCGATCGCGAGGTGCGGCGTCGTAATTTCAGCAACAGATTACGCCAGTTGCGCTTTACGACGGCGACTAGTATCTGCAGGGAGATGAGTTGGAAATAATTCGTGAAGCCCTTCTGATGCTTCAAGGCGTCTCAGGGCAAATGGTTCGCCTCGAAGACCCTTCAGAGAATTTCGTTACTACTCCTTATGGGTCCAGCAAGCTGGTTTATCCCGATCAGCGGATAACTATGATGTGTGTTTGCGCTCTCGGTCGTGATTTCATGTGCGACGCTGCTCCCTCTGGTGTTCATGGCAAAAGTAGAGACAATTACAGTGTGTTGATCCTCCCAAAGAGCACCTTGCTCCAGGTTGATTGGGCTTGAGTGAACAGTGTCTTAAGAGGTTGAGTTGCCAAACGGGCAATCCAGGTTACAACTGAGGTCAGCACGTCAAATTTTCCGCCCTGTACAGGAGAGTAAAGAAACTAATAGGAGACAGTGACAAGGGGCCACACTTCGCCACTGCACCCAACCGGGGCCTGGTGCTGTCAGCCCTGAATGCCGCTATTTCTGTAGACCACCTATCTAGCTACTATCGCCACCTGTCCATGCTCCAGAGCATGGCTTGCACCTCCCCTTACAACCTAGATGCCCACCTCACACTAGAGAGGCTCGATGTGTGGCTACGGGAGCCTTCTGATCGCATGAAGCTGCTGTCTAACCTGCTCCACCGGTGCCATAAGCAGTCACTGAAGGTTCGATCAATCCTTTGTTAGCTATGTGTCAAATACTCTTGAGGGTTGCTCACATCTAGCACTGTGGTGCTGAAATTGCTGAATCCGTTACTGAAGTCTCCACGCCATTTTGTTATTGCCTTTATCAACGACCAAGCAAGAAGAATTCCCCATACACATTCTGACGAACGGCATTGAATTGCTGTGCGTTTTATGTGGGCATGCACCGACGCATCAAGTATTCATTGATCCCATCTAGAGTAGAAAGCTTGAAAGATCCAGTTTGTCGCTGGTGCCATTTCTATGAGGTAGGAGCTGAAACTGTGCCTTTAGTTCCCCTAGATCCAGTGATTTCTTGCTATGGGTGGCAGCCGTTTCACTGGGAAGCTGGATGGTGAGCTGTGTTTGGATGCATGTGGTGTGGTCACCTCAGGGATTTGCAGGGAGGGCAGATCGTCTCCCAAGTGTATTACCTGACAGAGACAGGGAGCATGTTCAAGCGGAAGATCGGTCGTCATCTGCTGCGCCATGTTTGTGCTCCTCTTTTCAGCTTCATCAACAAGTGGATCTATGAGGGCATCCTGGAGGACCGGTACGGGGAGTTTTTTGTCGTCCATTGTGGCCCTAACGCCAACACGGAGTCCCAGCCACTGTCCGGCGAAGAATTATGGGGCGATGCTTATGCCCTTCGTCTGGAGCTGAAGCCAGTATTTATCGAGGTCGCCCCAACCTTGCCACTCCATCCTGCATCACTGTCTTCCAAAGAGTCGCTCCTGATTCCTGTGGTGTTGTTTGCTTGTACCACTGGAGGGCATTTTGTGGTAATAGTGAGTTGAACTACCGAATATGCGGTCGTTGGAGTAAAGCCCGCATAGCCAAAGGTGTTGATACAGGACGAGCTCGCAGAGAAAATTCTCCGTGCGGGGAAGTCTATCAATTTTTTGCGGCACCACTGCGACGACGTTGACTGGGTGCAGCAGGCAAAGCAGCAAGCTGCAGCTCTTTCGGACCCAGACGATCAAGTACGCTGTGATCCTGTTGATGGCACTCTTGACGCCTGTGTCGTAGTGGGGCAGACTTAGAGCGAAGGCGGGTTAATTCAGCAGTTCTGGCGTGCAGCTGGCTAACCCGCAGCAGACTCTACGCATGCTGGTGGAGCGAGCATCGGCTATGGTGGACGAGCGCCTGAAGCATGTTGTTCTCGGCCGGCTGCAGTTCTTGCGGCACTGCGAAACTATCAAAGGCCTTCTCCTGTTCGGCCACGGAGACTTTTCCTCAGAGCTGCTTCACCAGATTGCACCACTGCTGCACCGACGTGCCTCAGAGGTGCGCCCCACTGCCACAGAAGGGCATTTCGTCGGACTAGTTGTTTCGAAACTGGCCTGTCCTGTCGTTGTCAGATTCTCCACTTTGTCGCCGATTGCTTAAGCATAATCTCTTTGTGAAGCATGAGTCTAGTGTTAATCACACAGGGCCTAGTCAATTGGTGTGGCGTGTTACATCCTGTGCACTCGTACCTTCATGGACAAGCACAAGTGTATTCGAATAACAGATACGTATACGTACAGATAGTAAGACAAATATCGAGGGCAGATCTTCGTGATCTGCATGAGTGGCCACCAGGGGGCCTAGCTGCCATAATGGTTGCTAGGCCAGGCCGAGGGTTGGAGTATGTCGGCTCCCTGATGAGTCACGCAGACTCTTAAGGGAGTGCCACGGGGAAAGCAGGGGACTCCTGAAGTCTTCTGCTATCTTGGATTACCCTGGTATTCCCAAGCTTCAGTTATTCAGCTCTACACACCTACAGCTTACCCATTTTACCCATAGGTTTAACATGGCGTCACTAACCACAGGCTTCACTTTCTGACATGCCTCTAGCACCTGTAGCGTTACCGCTGCATCTATTCTCCTATGCTGCTCAGCCGGCCTTCGATGCTATTCTTCCCTGTCGGCAGCTTTTCTTGCCCTTCGTTCCAATTGCACTGCCTGATAGTACTGCCTGATAGACAATCTATCAACGACTGGGAAGAAGTCTTTAGTTCTGGAAAATCTAATTTCATCGATGAAGGAAAAGGAGAAGTTGAGTTTGTCCACCTTTTCCCGGATTTATTCGTCGTAATGCTCTGTCGATACTGAGGCATTAGTTCAGTGTATTTCGTTGCTGGGTGTGGGTGTGTGGAACGTGCAGCTTGTATTCTGTCAAATCCCTCCCACGCACTCCCAGCACAACGAGGTGCTTGTCTATACTGCCCCTGCACACGTTTCAGAAGTATACATCCCTACCAGCGCAAGGGTTCGTAGCAGGTGCTGTGGTAGAGTCGAGAACTGCCAGTCCCCTTCTATCTGTACTCACCGCTCCCATTTTAGGGAGCCGGCGCAAGTTCGATTCGGTTATGGCCCTGGCAACCGCTCATGCAGAGTGCTCACCATCTACGCTCGCCAGCTTGGATGTTGTGTAGGTTGTCCCAAGTGAATTGAGCAACAGGCTGAAAAAGGTGCTGGATGCAAGTGTGGCGGGCAGGCTTCAAGAGGAGCTGCTGGAGCGCCTCACCCTCCGAAAAGTGCAGGGGGGTGGCGCAAGTGCACAAGTGACAGACGTCATTGTCCTCGGCTACTCAATTGGTCGCCCCCTGGTGGCTTTCGCCCCCCCCTCCGCCATGGCCCGCTACGAACGTGTGTCGACGTTCCTCCTGAAGCTCAAGTCCGTAGAGTACGTCATCGTTCAGCAAGGCTGGCAGGTATGACCCCCACTGGCCTGGTTGAGCTTCTGCTACAAAGGATGTCCGTAGCTTGTTTCAGTTTCTTGCTTGAATGCTCCCAACTTTTGCCATGTCACAAGCCATTCAGGCACTGCTGTCTATCCTCTGAATTTTACTTCGCTACCTGTTACAATTCACTTGCCAGAGCTTGTGCAGATGCTTCGGCAAGTTGAGCACAACTTAGTCAGGAAGCTGCGCTCCCATATTGCACACAATCACCCCATGTGGGGCCTCCTCAGAAAAGCCCATTGTCTCAGGTCGAATATGAATAACTTCCTGCGCACCCTTCTAGAGTATTGCTGCAATACCGTCCTCGAAGGTGCCTGGGCAACACTGCTCTCTGACATCCAGCTCGTACGGCACTCCATCTGCACATGCTCGATGTACCCTCTTTTAGACTCAACATTGCAGGAATATTTTTTCCATTTCCCAGTTCGTTAAATTGTTTAGTATCATAGCAGTCTGTAGAGGTACAGCTGTGAGATGAGATGAGGCTTAATCACTAGCTTATCTAGAGACAAGTAGCGTATTTTCTCCCTTACAGACTGGCCTCTTCGCAATTTTGTGTCATTCGATTCAAACCTGTGGATTGTCAGGTCTGCGCTGGGGTGGTAGTCTATTCTCGCGTCAGTTGCAGTCTCTGTGCCTGGTTTGGGGAGATGGTTGATCGTGTGTGAGGTGTTCAGGCTTGCAACATGGATGAGGTGATGAGCGGCCATGAGAAGTACCTCAACACGCTGATTGAGAAGCTGATGCTGGATGAGCGTACTCAGTCTCTCCGCCGAACGCTGGAAAGTATCTTTGCATGCTGCACACGTCTTATCGCACCCCTGAAAGACTGCCAGGCTAGCGTTGCTGCTAAGGCTAACATTCTAGACCTGGTGAGCCTCCTTTTGCCAAACCTGAGTGCATGTCGCCGCTCCTACACCCAGTTGTATTCTCCAACAAGTGCCCTGATTGCTACTTCCAGTAATCTGGCAATTCCTGGCAGTGAGTTTGCAGATTGAGCAGAACGTCCTGAGCGGTTCCTGGGGGGCAGGCCACTCCCCGCACGACCGGCTGATTGCAGAGCTTGCAGACGCCGCAAAAGCAGGTGACATGTCCATGGTGTCGCTGCAACAAGACTACATTCAAGCAATCGCTGTGTTTGACGAATTCAAGACCGATTCTCGGCACTTGGATCTGGATTCCATCGTCACTGCATGGTCTTCGGGCGTGTGAGCTCCAGTGGTATTGTCAGACAATCTAGATGCTTACGAGGCGTCCTGTGTCTGACTGACGCACACAGCTGCATCGAGCTATGGCACCCCAGGACACAGACGGCCGAAGATAAGGACATTTTGGATTTAGCTCACAGATGCATGGCCTGCGTATGTCACTATGCAGGTTTGCGTCATTGGGTTTAGTAGCTTAATTCCCCTGGCGTCGCTACGCTCGTGTGTTGTTTGAGACCGGGTTTTGTTTCAGTTTTGGGATCAAGGACTGCGTGAACTGACGGGAATGGTCAGGCTGCCTGCGATATTGCACAATTTTGCAAGCCTTTGCGGATGGAACTATGTTTGCGCCTTAGTGCAGGTGTATGTGGCTCCCCTCGTTTGCGGAGGCCAGGGTACTGGTTGCCATTGTGGCATATGTGAGTGGTTTGACGTGTAACGATTTACTGCCTGCCTTGACATTGTGCCCAGTTCCACATCACTTGCTCACACATTGTAACGAGGTTGGTTTTGTCTCTGAACGCTTGTCTCTTGGTGAGGACAAGTAACAAAAAGCATGGCTGTTTCTGTTTTGCCAGGTTTTTGTATGGACTCTCGTGACGGTATACTGGCGAGTTGATTCTGCCCACCGCTGAGTATGGCGGAACACATATTGACTGGCAGTCGAGGCATGAAATTCATCTGTAGAACATTCAAGACAACTGAATACACGAATAATAGTTTAGAGTACATACATTGAACTCCTCACGAGAATACAAAAGTTCAAAGCCAAGCTTCTCGTTACTCTCTGATACGGAATGATTAAGCAGTCAACCACTGTGGCCAGCAACAGCCTCTGCTGGATTATGAACTTTGTACAGTGGCAGATGCCCTATGCAACATTTCCCCGTTAATCACTCGATATTCGACTGGGAAGCCATGGGAGTTCACATTGAAGCTTTTGCAATGCACTGCACTTGCATAACGGTGTTTCTGAGCTCGATCGCAAACGGGGGGACATACTGAATGAGCGCTATACCACACGGGTCATTGGTAAGAAAACCAACTGATTGAAGACAACTATATGTTTATCCCGCTGAGTTTCAAAACGCTTCCTTGCGGGCTCGAACCGCAGACCTCAAGATTTGCAGCAGCGTAACAGTCTTGCGCTCTAGCCAACTGAGCTAAGGAAGCCGAACTCGGCGGACCGCTCTGAAGACGAAAGCATTTTAAACAAATATATATTATAAAACTATCAATAATAATAATATAACTGTGGCAGCTTAATACACAAATGATAGCACATTACTAAGACGTATAAAAGCAGCTCTAGATCACCAAGCTGGAGTTAAAGTGAAACTTTAGAATAGAAAAATGGGTTAAACGTGTGACACCAAGCGTACTGATCAAGTTCCTCTCAGCTTAAGGACACAATTACTCATGCTCTGAGCAATAGAAGTGCTCAAACAAAGCTTGATTCTTCAGTCAATTGTTGCCAAGCCTTCTCAATCAATATGGTAGTACTAGGGCAACCTTACTGCAGCTGCTTCTCTCCTCACCTTAGCTAAGGCACGCATGATTCCCTAGTTCGACTTGACGATAGTCATCTAGAACTTAAGCTTGGTGTTCCTGGGTCTGCAGAGGATCAGACTGTCGATGTGCCCTGGGCTTGACTATAAACTTCAAAAATACCTCGCGCTACAGCCTCGTTCGACATCATGTGTAGTTCGGGTATCTTCATGAATACGTAATGATTGGATAACCTGCTTCGTTTTAGGATACCATGAACGTGGACGTTACGGTTCGTCCAGAGCATCCTGCGGAGCTGATCATGGCGAGGGGCGAGCATGCTGGATCAGGTATCAAGAAGGATAGTGAAATGAAGTGTGAACGGCGTGGATTGCACGAGAAAGAGGGATTTATGACGGCAAAAGTCAGCGTTACATTTTGCGGAAGATTAGAGATGCCATCCAGATGCAGCTCGAGACTGTACAGAAAGTGCGGGTGATTGAGGGAGCGTTGAGGGCACTCTATGGGTGATGAGTGTGTCGTAATTAAAGACAATATGCCCCTATTTGGATCCCTGTACATCCTAACAAGGATCCCGGTGTCCATCTTGTGATGCACTTGGCATTACGTTTGGTATAGCCCATTATAAGTTCTCAGACATGCTGATGTGCACCACATTTATGTAGTCTCACCTACAGTACAGACTGAACAAAAAATAGTGCGACGAGATAACAATTTGTGGCATCTCTATATGTTGCGGTAGCGTGCACCAATGTCGGGGAACAATTAACTAATAGGAAGATGTCCAACATGACAACAAATGGCACCCAGCAGAGTTTGAGCAATGAGCGCTGATACGAACAACAGAAAAATATAACTTAGTGAAAGAAGGCTGGTAGCAAGCATTTCGACGTGCCAAGGTACGCGTTATCGGTGTTCGCACATGTTTGTACTTCGACCAGAGCTGTTGTGCTTGACACGCCCCGCTCGTGGGATGAAAAGAATGCAAAGTGCCAAGTACTTTGGGTCCATGCAAAAGGCTATGCTCCACTTAAACGTCTGTTGCTTGTGCCCATGTTAATCCGTAGTGTGCAAGGCCCTGCATTCTCCTTGCCATCGCTTACTAGAGCAGCATCGAAATGAACTGAATCGTCAGGTTCGTCTGCACTTTAATTGCTCGAAAGATCAAGTGTGAGGAATGCCGGACTCTAGTCACGGAAGATCGTAGTTGAGTAAAATCAAGCTTGAGAGTTGCCGCTACAGTTTCACATGATTGCAAGATCACATTTGAAACTAGCTATGGAGATGGTCGAACATATGTAAAAAAATGGATTCTGCCAATGCTCGCCCTAAAGACTACCACCCTTGCCAGCATTGACTCGAGCCGTACGCATGCCTTAGAATGAGTCCAACACGCCTAAATTTAATTAAGTACATCCTGCCAAGTGATACACTTTAGCGGGTTCCGCAGTCGTCGTACAATTGTTTTGATTTGCTCCTTCGACAACCCATTGACGCACTTGTGTTTGGGGGGAGGGCTGACAATTGACTTGGAATTGAACAAAGGGCAAGGGCAAGAACATTCCATCAACACAACACATCATGACGTTTCAAGTACCAAAAACAGTCTATCGTTCCGCTCGCGTTGCAAGGGCACATTCAAAGAAAAAATACCGCGGATGGTACACGGACTATTTGGGGGTGAAGAGATACGGTTGGTTTATATTAATCAAGCTTGTCGCTACTCATCTATACAAGGATACATAGGTCAAAGTACAGATGTGCGAGGTCTCCCATGCATCATCTTTGCCAAAACAACTTCAGAGATTATAATGTTCACAACATCCTTCCAACTGTTCGTCACTTGTGAACGCCACTGTCAAGCTCAACTTGCAACTGAACAAGCTAAACGTTTACTCCTCATAAAACCTGGCTGACCTGGGTTGTACACACTTCAGTCCCGGCTTTTTCGTCTAATGGCTGGGACCTTGCGAGCCCTTGTCGCATGTCGAAAGCGGTTTTCGCTTTTCAGCTGTTTTCGGTTACCTGCCATTTTGAATTCCTGCATGACCGTTCGCAGTGCGTTCCAGTCGATACCATGCAGCCAGTTGACCACAATAAATCTTCTACTGGGTGCTTTCAGCAATACAGGCAACGTTTGCATGATCTGTCTCATCTCTTGGGCCATGTTGGAGGAAGATTCCACTGGAACCCAACCGAGTTTGAACAAACAGCTAGCAAGCTTTCCTATTATGGGAGACTGTTCCCCATCTTTTAAACCAGCTCGTTTCTTGGGAGAGGAGCGTGGTTTTTCTCCAGCCATGAGTTTGGAGGAGTACGAATCGCGTCGCGTAGAAGCAACTGAGCGAGCACTTCGTGCCTTGGACTATATTGCAACAGCAACAGCAAGCAGCCCAAGAGCTCCTGTGTCTAGCAACTCCCCGTTGACTGGAGATCGTATTGCTAGCATGACCCGAGGAGTGCGAAAATTCGTCAGCCTGCGAAAATGGAGCACTTTCACTTTTTGCACCCTGCTTGTAACAAGCTTGTCGTTTTTAGCATATAACAAGGACCAATGGAGAGAACATGTGCGCTTTCTCTTTTCTTTGACGGCTATACTTTGCATTTGTAACATTGTAGATTGGTGTAAACACAGGTTTCAATGTACAAGCTATTCATTCACTGAATCAATGCTGAAGAAAGCAAACGTACCTCATGGGCGAGAACCGAGGAGGTTGCATAGAGTAGAGATTGCACTCTTTGACGCTCTTTGACGCTAATCCACGATATACTGCTTGGACAGCGACACGACCTATCCAGTACCCTTCAGTTGTTACGTACGCCTTGTTAGCGTTACGTAGTCCTCACAGTTTCAAAGTAATTTTTTTTTTTTTGCTGGATGGAGTTGCCTTTGGGAACTTTTCTATATCGTTTCTTTAAAGTTGTTACCTGCCCACGCTGTCCGTGAAACAAGTCTGGAGAGTTTCCGTTATGTTGTTTAACGTGGTTCTGCTTGCGTTGTAGACAGAAACACTTGGAGATTTGCTCGCGTCCATGTCTTCGTATTCTCCAAGCGGGTTTTTCAGCCAACCTGCAACTGTTGATGACTCGATTGCCATGACGCCCGGTGAGGAGTTCGTTATGTCTCATGAAAAAACAGAGCCGAGTGATTACGAACTAAACTTTTCCCACGATTCTATCCTTCAGTCGTTACCCAATGATCATATGGCCATCGATTGGGAGGCCGCTTCGGAGATGGAGCCGGCATATCATGACAACTATTATTACGCTGCGATGGATGAGCCGGGGTACCACACGTTGGACTGTGAAGATGGTTCCTGCCTTTTCGACTACGAGGGTATCCTCGACCATCAGTCTGACATTTTTCCAGACCAGCAAGCGCCTGAAAGCACGATTTGGAATTTTGTTTCTTCTGTTTCCGAGTTCGGCCAGGCTTTGACTCTGCAGTTTTCGAACGGTATTATAAACATTGGACAAGGGCACTGGAAAGAGTCGTACGCAATGATCTGGGCGCTGGTGGCCTCGGTATCTTTCATGGTTAACGTGCTACACGCCGCGTTCCAGCTGCTCTTGTCCGGCAAGGGTACAGAACTGAAAGGTGTACTGGAATCCGTGGATACCACGCCTAACAAGTCGTTCAATCCCTTGGTACGTTGAGATTATCTCACTGAGTAGCTGCATTGTTTCAAGTCCAACTTCGCGTGATTTGGTAGTGACATCAGGCACATACATCCAGGTCGAAAAGGTACTTGAACTTCAGAGCAATTTCGCAAATCTCGAGCAAGAGTTGGATTTGAAATGCAAACAAATAGATCAGCAGAGCAGCACGTACTCAATGATTCAGTCGGAGCTCCAGCGAGTGACAGAAGCTGAGAACAATCTTCGTTCAGAGAACGCCCTTCTCAAGGTACGGAATCGATTTCAGCTTGCTCCGGATGCTCCTTCCTGGCATGATAACGCTCACGAGATTGTAGGTGACTTTGTTCCGAGCCAACTCCGAAATTGCTCAATTGAAGTCCCGATCACTGCCAGCATCTCCGCACATTCCTATCACCTTGTCCCCTAAGCTGTCGCTCCCCCTTACGCATGTAAAATCTGTCCTCCCATCGACATGTGCTTCGGAAATTAATCTTTCCCGCTCCTCAAGTGGTAGTACCTGCAGCCTCTCCTCCGGCGCATCCCCGTACGTTTCTGCGTATAATTTTTTCTCCGACGTGGGGTTGACTCTGAAAGCACAACTCGACTGCGCTGTTATGTCATCTTACACAGGAATAGTTGTGTTCCAGGAGAGCGTATCGTAAGGCCAAGCTGAAGCGCATGACTCCACTCAAGTCCTCAAGAACCCCTTTCCAAGCTCCTACCTCAATTAACCGGCGCTCAAACACAGTCCTAGCATCTGTACCTAGCCCACCTGTCCCAAATCCCCCTTTACCTCCAAGACCTACTCTTGCCCACTCTGAACCACTACCATCCATATCCTCTCAATCCCCTGTGGCCTCATGTTACCCTCAACAGCAGCTCACTGCTACTCAGCAAACCGTTGGTGATGTTCACGGGCACCAAGGCACTGTGAATATGGGACATGCTGCAAGAACAGTCCCAAGTCCCTGTTTGCTAGCAGTTCGCAGTGATTCAAATGCTAGCACATGTACCAACTCAGTTGTTCCAGTGCTACATTCACCTCCTGATGCTCAGACTGCTGTACAATTTTCAAAGAGTGGCCCTCGACCATTGGATTCGATGGTGTAGCTCTTTGCCTGCCCATGTTGTTCGTTGCCAATGTGGATTGTCGACGTCTTGGAATTTTGAGTGTGGGATTCCTCCCCCAGTAGAGCTTGATCATTATATGTACAGCTGTTATGAAGAGCTGAACTTTTTGTTGCTCAGAGTGCATGCTGCCAGTGCTCGCGCCACAAACAGTTACTCTTCCGTTCTTTTGTCTAGTTTGGAAGCTGGTTGAGTTTTTTCTTAGTGTCGATTATGTGTCAATGGTGAATGTCTGAAAGGTTTTGGTACAGTACATAATGTGATGTGTATGGTTATACTGCTCAGATTGAGACAATCGATTGTGACTGAGGCTTTTGATAGAATGATGCAATGTAAAGCATGTAATCCCCTGTTGTGTTTTATCCTCGGCAATATTCTTAAAACTTGGCCAAGTCCAGCTTACTTGCTTTTTGATGTGATGTTTTAGTTCAGGGAAGCTAACTTGTTTGATTGTAGCTGGGTGCCTCTGTTGCCACAATAATGGACATGGTCTAGGTAATCACACGTTTAGTGAACACCTCTGGGGTGATTATGGTGGAAGAGACACAGTGGCGCACCCAATAGTGTGTTACGGTATGTTGAATGTGACGTGAGGCTGACATGTCATTGTGACTGTTCAAAGGCCACCTTTGCAGTACACATAACAATGTACAAGCAAATACTATACATTACTGTATAAGCAAATGTGACACGCTGCAGTGAACCTCAACGAGTGCGATACAGTCAACGCCTGATTACCCTCTGAGAACCTTTCAGGAACTCGAAGTTTTCGGCTGCTTCAGTTTCACTCCTTTCCATGTAAGATTTTACAAATCTGTCTGATTTCTTGAACTTCTGAGGGACTCGAAGGGAACCGTTTGTTGGGTACCGTTCGAGCTTGGGCAAATCATCAGGTGTTCGCTGTTTGTCAACCCCATGCGGGAATTCGCTTGAATCATGCATGATCTTGTGCATGTCTTTAGAATGCATGCCCTCCTATATGCATGCAATGGATATGAAGTTTCTGCGGTCTTCATGCATAATATTTGTAATCTTTTCGAAGTTTGCGTTAGTTTGAAACCAAGCGCGCTCCCGAACCAAACACATTTCACA
>JAULKQ010026303.1:0-32470 GCA_032356285.1 Smithsoniella earleae | reverse complement strand
AATCTCGTTATTTTCCTTCTCGGCGCGTCTAGAAGCACGCTTTTGTTTGTTTTCTTGTTTCTTGGCCTCTGCTTGTTTGCGTTGCTCCTCTTTCTGCAGCCTGTCCCGCTTTGCAGCAGCACACGTGTAGTAATAAGAACCAGAAGTAGCTCTTCTTGATGGTCGCAGCTCCTCTTCCTCTGCATTAACTTGATTCAAATGGCATGGGAGGGCTCGGCGCTCTCCCATGTACTCGCCTGCCCCATGTTCTGACACCCAAGCATCAATATTATCAAAGAATCCATTTATATCACTAATAGATACTTTTTTTCTGAGACCACATTTAAGCGTTGCTATACGAGCAGACAGCAAGAATGACCACCGGCGCTTAAATGTCTTGTACACAGACTCAATGTCTGGCAACTCAAGCCTATTCCTAACACGCTCACGTGCACAATCTCGCACATCTCTTAGACATTTTTCAATTAACATTGACTTCATCGTTGTCCTCACTAACTCCGACGAGACAGCACTGCCGCTATCAGCCATACGGACAATCCATGTCACGAGAGTGGCCTCCTGTTTGTAGTCCAGCGCAGAATCACGCCCCGGACGTGGCAAAGACGTGTATAATGTCATAGCAGCTATCTTAAACTCACTAGACAATGGATTGTTCGCTATATCGGGCTCTATCTGCAGCGCTCGTTGTTTGAATCTAATGAACACCTCACTGGATTTACGCATAGCATCGCTCAGGCTACTTGCACAAATACGAATGCCGTAATTCATCTTTAAGTGCTCACTGTAGCCTCGGTATGTCATACGCTGCTCGCTAGCGCCTATTGGCGAGTTGTAGTACCTACTTGCCAGTACAAGAGCACCAGCACGGTGCAAACTTCTCGGCAAGGACTCGTAACTCATATTGAATAACTAACTATTCTACATTCGAAAGCCTACCGTCGGCGAGGACTAGATAAGACACGCTATATAGAACAGACAAGCAGCTCGAGCAAGTGCTTTATTACCGATAAAAACAGAATCTATGAGCTAACAACAAGCATGGCACCCGCGGCCGCCTGCAATTGAACATGGAAAGGTAAGAAATGAAATAAATTATTTTCATCAGTACGACCAATATCGCGACACATCCTACAGGTATTCCGTCGAATTTGTACGATAATTCGCCTGTACGATAATTGCCTTTGTACGTTATGGGACGAGTACCTTAATCACTCTTACATATTCTACCCAATCGCGCACATTAGCTCTCGACAGAACAGCGCGTGTAAGCCTCTCATGACGAATTGGCTACCTCGAACATGTACCGTGAAGATGGGTTACATAAACAAGTGCTGCAACCTATCGCCGCTTCAGGGCGTCAAAGCCCACAAAAGGCAGAACGAGAAACTTTACTACTCCGCCCTGTGGACCACTATCAAAGAGCTCGCAAGCTTGCGATGGTTTCACAAGCAAGAGTTATGCTGAGTGGACACAATGCGCCTCAACATCCGATCAAGCCAGAGCCCCTTCTGGCAGAGGGTTCTCCCTCCCAGAAATCTTTGCCCGGAGTCGCTCATTCAAACTCCGTGCATCCTGCACTTGCTGCTGCAGGCTTTTTAGCTCAGCAGTATGCGCCTCAACCTCGTCCGCAAGACTCATGACCCTTGACTCACCCCCCTGGACAAAGTATGCCAATCTCAAGGTCAACCTACATCGCTCAGTCCACAACAGACAAACCCCAGCTCACCTGGAGCAATAACATCTTCTTCATCCGCGTCCTGCGAGCAGCATCACGGTTCCGAGCCCTTCTTTGCAACGTTCGGATGTCAGCATTGTCCTGTTTCAAAGATGACTGTCTGCCAGCATTCTGCTGCTCGCCTGCAGTCATCTTGGCAAGGCTGCCCGCACTCTGAGCCTGAGACCCTGACGTTTCCATCACCACAGGAGCCAGATCCACCTTCTTTCCACCCTTCACCTCACAAATCAAGATTCAGTGTGAGAAAAGATCACAAGGGAAGGCAAGAAGAAAGGAGACAAAATGTGAAGAACAGACTCGAGAAGACGTTGAACGTATCATCAAGAGCCAGCATTCTAGTCTTCTGCGAAGGCTGGCTCAGCTGACAGCTGGTTATTCTGGTTCACACCTGAAGGATGTGGTTCACCATGGCCTTCCAGATTCAGCAGGAGTTAACAAGTTAACAGAATACTGCCTACTATGGAGCATCACAAAGGTAACATCACAGAATGCATACGAGGGGTCCAGGAGGTCTAGCAAAGCACATATGCTATAAAAGTACACCAGCATTTCCAGTGTCGGCATGCTGTAGACAGCTACAACTACAACACAGCGCGAACTTGTGAAACCTTGAATGAAGAGGGATGTGTTCCAAATTTTTGAGTAGATTTGTGCAGGTACACGCACATTCCAATTTCAAAACAAAAATCGAAACTACAAATGCTTTTTCTCACACCGCACTAGCCACCTGTTCTCTTGCACCAAGAAACGCACCATTGAGTTTGAAGTGGACGAGAACGGGGGCAGCAGCGCTGGGAACAGCGCAGGATCACTGGTTGACACGTGAGAAGTGAATTCAGATCCAGCGACGCGCAGGGAGCTGTCAGTTATGTTTTGCGAAGTCTCTGCCTCGTGCAATGAGTTTTCGACACTCATGCCCTGATTCAGTGAAGACGGCTCATGCGCACTGGGGTTGTCTTGGATATTCTGGGCTAACTGGGCTCCTCCCTGGGGGACAGAAGCAGTTGCAGTGGCCGGGGGAGGTGGGGCTTCGGCTTGGGACAAAGATAAGTTCTGGGAGACTGCAGCGGGGGTGGTTAAGGTGGGAACAGTGGCTTCTGCCAGATCTGGTAAAAGGGACTGGGGTCTGACACTTGTGAGAGTCAGAGGTTGACTTGTCATAGACAGGCCAGGAGCAGGTAGGAGCTGAACTTGAGCCGCTGTGGCAGGGGCGGTTGCAGCACAGCCTGCGTTGCACAGCTGGTCAATCGGGAGGAGAGGCTTTGAGGGAACGGAGGCAACAGCGGCGGGGGGGTTTGTGTTCAGCTGCTGTACACGGAGCAAGTGAGGTGGAATGCTATGTGTGGAAGTAAAAGGTGGTGGGGGGGCCCGTGGAGGGACAGCGGGAGCTGGCAGAAGCGATGGTACAACGGTGTGTGCGAGAGACTGAGGCAGGGGTAACGGTGGGGCTGCAGACGAGGGTGGGATGCTGCCAATCATGGTCATCAGTGCAGCAGGCAGGCTCATGCAGGATAATGGGGTTGTGGCAGGGGGGCTGGAGTGGTTGTGCCACATGTCAAAGGCAGGTGGCAGGATAGCTGAGGTGGCAGACACAGCAGATGGCTCAGCTGTGTCCATTGCACCCTCTTTTGGGGCAGCTGCACATTGTGCGACAATAGGGGGGACGTAAGGTAGTGCGGCGGGAGGGGGTTGCACAGGGGCGGCTTTCACGGGGGAGTGGGAGGGGGACCCTGGGGAGGGAGGTGAGTCTGCAGCTGGCTGTGGGGCTGGCAGGGCCTGTGAGATCTTCCGGGTTGCTCTGACAGAGCGCGGCCGAAGGGATGGAGGTGTTGAGCATCGGGGCATCTTTGGGCTTCGAAACCCTGAAGCTGCGGAGGGATCTTGGCTGACAGAGTCCCGCTTGTGGCCTGGGCCACCTTTTTTGAGCGCCTGATCCTCCGGGGGCTGCACAGGTGCGCTGGCATGGGCATGGGCCAATTGTGAGGAAACACTTACTGATTTCTTTTTTCAATCAACACAGTGAAGTATCTCTTTTGCCTTCTCAAGTACCATTCTGCATATACACGGTTGCAAAAATTGTAGGACAGAAAACACACAAACAAGTTGCCTGTCGCTCAATGTATGACTCCGGATCACTGGTGTTACCTCGCAGAATCTCGGGTGTTTGCTAATATGTAGAATGGGTCATGTCGACATTTGTGACTGAGTAGTATCCTCAATTTAGAGGTATTTGAGCCATGCTTTCCTCACATAGAACGGGGACACAACAGAACTAAATGTTGAACTTCTTGGTAATTTGAGGAGGTGGTGGTTGGTGGTGTAAAGTTTACATGAAAGTAGATAGAAAGCAACAACGAATTTCGGCAGGAAATGTAAACTGCAGGAGCCTGAACACAGGAAACATATGAGATGGCGAAAGAATATGCTGGACACTGAAGACTACACTCGTGAAGATGTATCCTGCAGGATAGTTGTGCCAGTTTGAAGTCTATTCACAGATGGTGTGAAATAACAGCGATGGGTGAAAGGCTCCGGTGATTTGACTGGTGTAGCGCTGGAGTTGAACGGTTCAAACTCGTGCAGAAGTGTAGATATCAGTGTAAATACAAGGTAGAAGCAAGCACAGCTCTCACGGAACCGAGACTTCCCCGTTGATTTCAATAAATCTACTGAGACCTCGACGAAGCCAGTTGGGGTGCGCTAGAATTGTGACTTAATTGAATAAGGAGTGGTTGTCCAAAGGGTTTACGAAAAAGATTTCTCGTTCCCAGCGTGGACGGTTGACCGTATCTGATACGTGTAATCAGCGTGCTAGCAGTATTCTGGAAAGCGCACACCCGTCCCGAACTCAATTTGCAATACGCGCGACACGGTACTGATTAACGTTTTGATTTAACGAATGATTAATGCCTATTACACATTGTATTATAGAGAGTGGAGTTCCGAGCTCCGCATTGTGGCACGTGATGTGGCGGCGGGGGTGAAGGGGCGTGATGACGCACCTCACCAGTCTTTAGGGCCAGCAGTCCTGCCAAAGCACCTGCGAGCCCGCTTGCACCGATTTCGTTCTGAGGATCTGTTTCAGGGCGTAGGTTATCATGATGCCCTGGCGCGCGCATCGAGCTGACTCGTGAATCAGGAGCAACGTCAGCATGTTTGGGACGCATTTCGCCGTTGACAGTGTCGACGTGATCTGCTCCATTGCTGCTACGTGGAAGCGGCAAACATGCTTTTTGAGCAGCTACAGGCATTAAACCCCCGAGTTAGCACATAAGTTTGACTGGGAAATGTTCTTGCCCGGGAACTGGTTGCCATTCAAACTTACCAGCGATTGTTGCCAACTCAGCATCGCCAACCTGAGCTACGCCAGTCACTAGAGCTGCCATTCCTGACCCGGGGTCAGCCAGAATAATTCTTTCATCCTGAGTAAGAAAGACTGACATGCTGAGTAACTGCCGTAGGCCACCGTTGTTCAGGATCTCCGCTGCAGGAGGGCGTTGAAGAACTGGACAGCTGTGATTTTGCCCATGCTCTTCCTTCACGGTTATCACAGGAGGCTGATTAACATCTATGCCGATAGCATCAGAGCTTCTAGCCCTAGCCTTGTGCTTTGGCGGAGGGGCTGAAGTTGGGCGTGCAAGTACCGCTCGAGTCCGTCGTGAACGGCTAGAGCGGTCACATCGCGCATCTTGTATGAACTGAGATAATGCTGCGGTGTCTGATATTTTTCTCCTCTGACTGCGACGCCCAGTTTGAATGTGAACCTCCATTAGCTACACATCACAAGAATAGACCTGTGAGCATCCGCGAATCCGTATCGGTATATATTAACCCATCTAACAATCAAGATCTACGTCTCGTTTCAATTCTTGCATCTTTCGTGATAGATGCTACTGAATGGTATCTCCGAATGGCCGCCTATGCAACCTACGCTCCGCTTCCCTCCCCACTACCTCGACTAACGGCAGGGTAACATACGACTATGTTACGCAAACCGGAGATATCATGTGCCGAAACAAAAATACTTGCCTGTAAAACTGCAACACAGCGTTCAGCTCCACTTGATACGCACGCACGCTGGATACGAATGAACAACGATGACGTGGATTTCTTCATACGGGGTGGAACGAAGCTCAAGCACCGATGAAACTTTAAGTTACATCTCATCCATCAACAAAACATGCAAGTGGTACTAATAAGGTTTGGTACTCTCGGTTCGTGAGATCGTAACAGCCTTGCCGGCTCATGCTGCGGCATCTGATTTAGTAGGTAACATGTATATGCAAATTTCATGTAAGGGGATAGAAATTATATCTATAAGGTACAGTGATAAATTCTTTGAACCGGTTCTACAGCCTGAACTTCAATGGCGATTGAGTAGGTAAATGTGGCTGTGGACACCGCAGGAATTACATACGCCGTATCTAGATCTACAGATGGTATCTATAAGTAAAAGTGGTGTTACGAATGGAGCGAAAATAGCACCTTTGGTACCAGTGACATCCCCGATGATGATGCCTCAAAGTCGACTCATTGCATGTTAGTGGTTCACTCAAGCACAATCACCCCGAGTCACTGAATCTGCAGCCCAGCGAGTTTCACCATTGTCTTCGCAATCGTAGCGTACGATCTGCGGCTTGATACTTCTTCCAAGAAGTGTGTGGCGGTCAGTAGGTAATGATTCCTATTCTGCACGTGGCGGATTGTGTTTCCTAATCAACATCGCCACATTAGTCAATAATATTGCAATCATACCCACTATTTTGATGGTCGATGCACTGTTCTTCATGTCCACGTGTGTAAATACATGCAGAACAGTAAGATGCGGGCTGTGGAATACTTTCCACGCACAAATGCATGTACGGGATTGGACTCGCCACATTCTCCAGCATTCTCGTGCCCAAATTTCGTTGCTACCAAACACAATAAGGCATTACGGTTTCGTGAACTAACAGTGTCACCCGTGGCATACTCAGTTGTTTTCGGCACGCTTACATGGGGCCTCATCTTCATTGGGTTGACATTGCTTGCTCATTGTACGCATTACAGGCATCTCGCAATGAGGTCTGATAGTACAGCCGAACAGGTATGTAAAGCACGTTTTATCCCCTCAGAACTATGAATATAGCGAGGCTCTTACACAACAATCACAGGGATGGCTGTCTGCAACATGCGATGCAACAATATCGTTGAACATACCAGTGGTGGTGATTAATGGTCAGAGTAGAATCATGCAACACGCTATTCAAATGCAGAATGTTCTTTTTAAGTCAGAGCCTGTTCCGGAGGGCACACCTATCATTCGGGGCCATAACTTCGAAAATGGCAGGGATCTTGACTCCATCATGAGCCACATGATGCAGTCTGGATTCCAGGCGACGAATCTGGGAATCGCAATCAATATCGTTAACGAGATGGTATGTATCATGCGCTTTTTGTATTGACTAAGTAGAAAGCTGAACGGCAAAAATTAACCCGCTTCATCCTGTTCGCTTTCTATACAATACTGCTACATCCACGTTGAGCTCCATAATCCCACCTGATATGCAGTTACAGAAGAGGCTTTCTTCCTCATGTACTGAGGCTGACACTGAGAATCGTGAACAAGGAGCTCAAGGCGATGCTGGTTGCAAAATATTTCTCGGCTTTACATCAAACCTGATATCTTCTGGAGCACGTGAAGTCATTAAGTTTTTGTGTAAGCACAGGATGGTTGATGTGATTGTGACAACTGCAGGTACGGCATTTTACGTTCCGACATGAGTTGATTCAAACGGTCACCATTTATCGTGCTGTACACATGCCATAGCACCAACGTTCGTTGAAACCGATTCCACACACAAGAAATAACCCCTAGCTTGTTTTTGGCTCAGGGGGGGTCGAGGAAGACATCATAAAGTGCATGGCACCAACTTACTTGGGGGAATTTCATCTTAAAGGGCAAGATCTGCGTAAGAAGGGGCAGAACCGTATCGGTAACATGATTGTTCCAAATAGTAATTACTGTTCATTCGAGGACTTCTTAATGCCTCTTCTGGACGAGATGTTGGAGGAACAGCGGCGAGGTACAAACTGGACCCCTTCCCGCATCATCGCTCGTCTCGGAGAACGTATCAATAACGAAGACAGCGTTTATTACTGGTAAGTTCCTTAATCGTGTTATGTTTATTCCATCCGCGCTTTATTGGCAAAGAATTAGTACGTCTATGTCCAAGGTAATCAATACGGTGCCTGCTTGCTAAGTGACAAGCGAAATAAGTATGAAATTCAACATTTAGTGATATGCTTGCAGCTGTTTTTGTGTCCTTTCATTTTCTAATCCTCCGAATCACCAACCCCAAATCTCCTTAGCCTTGCACGTTCTTTAATTGAATTACCTGGTCCACGCAGAAAAATATATACTGGTTCATGTGATAAGAAGAACGTGCTGGGCTATATGCACAAAGGCCACGTCGAGAAGCTTTGATTTCAAGTACTGTGTTGCGTGATCTGGCGAAAGTCAGCACGCCATCATCATGGCGTCAGTTGTCATATAAAATGGTACAAGAGATTTGTAGTGAGAATTGTCGCTCGTTTCACTGCGTATGCGCGCTTTGTATGAAGCTCGCGCTAGCTGAAGATTAGTTACAAGAGATGGGCGGGCGTGCAACATTTTAACCCGTGCTTCATGGATGCTGTGCTGTTCAGGTGCTGGAAAAACAATATACGAGTTTATTGCCCGGCTATCACAGATGGCTCCATTGGTGACATGATGTTCTTCCACAACAAGCGGAACCCGGGATTGCGGTGTGATATCGTCGAGGACATAACGGCCATGAATGACGAAGCTCTGAAGTGCCGCTCTAAAACGGGTGTTATACTTCTTGGCGGTGGACTCCCGAAGCACCACATCCTCAATGCCAATCTGATGCGAAACGGATGCGATTACTGCGTGCTCCTCAACACTGCTCAGGAATTTGACGGGTCTGACTCTGGTGCTAGACCAGATGAAGCTGTTTCATGGGGCAAAATTCGAATTGATGCGAAATACGTGAAGGTTTGCATGGATGCTACGATTGGCTTCCCGCTACTGGTCTCGCAGACCTTCGCCAAACACTTAATACGTGCCCCGGATTCCATACATCAAGTAGACCAGCTTTAAGAGGGGAAGAAGGCACTATATTGGTTGAAAGATATGTATACGATTATTTGGACTCGAGCACCTTCAGAGGATCCGTGATCAACAGATCTAGTTCTAAGTACAACTTTGAGGCAATGGTGCTTGACGTTACTCTTTAGAAACTTGGTGTCTGTGACATATATGTTGGGGTTGCTCTCCCAACAACTCCGTGAAGACGAGTGTACATGTTGCGTCAACAGGATTCAGGTTGATGCATGCTGACGATGATCCTGGTCGCCACGTTCGGGTGATCCCGAACATGGATTTTAGACTCTATTTTTGCTGAATGCGCGTTCTAATTTTGTTGAAGATCTGCGTCAAGGTTGCCTTCTGCCCTGAGGGCGCGAAATCGCTGAGTTGGCACTTCGTAACTTCAATTCTGTACTTCCTTAAGCTAGATAAACCGCATACCAGCTACTGGATTTCAATACAGTGATGGTATGATAACGTCGCGTAAGCGATACTATCGGATTGGTTCTTATGCAGTCTTGGGTGCTGCTGCCCTGATAGCTGGGCTCGTGGTGAGCAGAAGATCCCGCAACAAGCACGCGAAAAACCAGCATAGGTTTTACAGAAGATGGGTGCTATATCAAGCATACTGTCAGACACTTGAAAGCTGGAGGAGATGGTCTTCTATCTCGAATTCCGTCCTCCGAGAAGTGGGAGACTACTTGCAGGGCACCAGCTCTTCGGAGGAGTACCCCCCGACCTTAGAGCGTGCGCTGAATCTAGCTTGTGCACCGCAGTCTGTTGACGCTTTTAGAACAGTAAAGAATAGTTTGGGGGATTCTACTTCGCCTAGCTTCCTCGACAGCCTGTTGCAAGCTATACTGAGCGATCGTGGGCAGAGGCTAGTTGAGGGCTCGACTACAAGGGCTGTACATTCGCTTGTATGCGCTCTTCATAGTACGGGAGCCTTGAAAGGCGATTCTAAGCAGTCGGTTGAACCGTTTTTGGAGTGGATGGGTACGCCCAAGGGGGAAACGTTCGCTTGCAAGATTGTAACCAGTTGTGTTTCAACCGGAGTCGCAACTTTCGTTGAGAAGACAAAAGGTTCCAATCCATTTGACGAGATGATGGAGACTGTGTCCAAACCGCAGCACTTAAGAGCTGCAAAGTCTCTGGTGGCCACAGTTACAACAGCCGGTGTGAATGCAATTGCAAACAACCTACGGAAGAGCTGGCCACCGGACCCTCCTCTCCAACCAGCAGCTCTACAGAAGAATGGATTTTCTAACCCTAAATCTAACCAACTTGATCTGACAGCTGTTGGTGGACGGAGCCACCGAAGTTCTGCCCAATCATCTCAAGGAGTGGCATATGAAGTGATGAGAGTTTGTGCATCTCAGCCAGTTAGGGAGACGTGTGCGGCAGTTGTTAAAGCAGGATGCTCTGGCGCTGTAGATGCTGCTTGCACGCATTTACGTGAACTTGAGATTCCCCAAGTAAAGCTTTCGCCGTGGATAGGTATATTCCAGACCATTTTGCTAGCATGGTTATTATTCTTGCCATTATGGGTATTGCATACGTCTGTTATGCCACAATCGTGATACTACACTTGAGCATGGTGAGTACATCATGATACTGTAAAGTGAATTACACCTCTAGAAGCCAGGCAACTCAGACAGATCAAATACTCCTTTAGTCACCCCGTACACACTTGAAGCCAGAGAGAGTCTGTTCAACCGAATCTCTTCGGACTTATCCATCACTAATACATTTTCGAAGAACTCCTCAACAGGCTCAATGAGCTGTGAGGTAGCCTCAAGCCAGTCGCTAATGCTCACATGTGTTGCAAGTTTGCGTTCTACCTCTTTCAAACTATTCCACAGTTTGGTTTCATATTCAGTGCTAAACAGGTCGGGATTGACGGTGGTCGTAGACTCGCCTTGGCTTCGAACAAGCCTGGCTGTCCTAGCAAGCGCAGCAAGCACTGACGGTAGCTTCGACTCCTCGCCAGCTTCAAGCTCAGCGGCCAACTGTTGCGATGTCAACACAGCTAACGTAGCATCATCACCCCTCTCTTTCAACACTGCCCTAGCAACCTCTGGCGGACTTCCTGCAGCTCACCACAACACTTGAATACTTTACTCACCCAGAGACAGCATGCACACGTGGGTTGCGTCACCTTGGTCGAGAATGAATTGCTCCAGCCTCCGAGTCGTAAACTCAACGATGTTGTTCTGGATCGCTGCCGAAACGTCAACCGGTTGCACTGCAGCTGCAGCGGCCACCAGCTCTGTCAGGCTGGCATGCACACCGTTAGCTATCAGCGTCTGCAGCAAGCCGTACGTAATTCTCCGCAAGCCAAACCTGTCCGCACTGGCCGAGGGCAAGCAGCCAACAGCCGCAAGCCCTACCAGAGCATCTATCCTATCTACCACTGACACAATTATCCCCGCGCTGCTCCCGGGAGCCTTGTCGTTCGCTGAGCGCGGCAACACGCCTTCAAAAATCGCAGTAGCAACATCCTGCACGTACGATGATTCATTTGCACTAGCCCACCGGTGTCACCAGTCGGGGCAACGGACACAGGAACACACTTCAGCGTAGCCCTCGTGGCGGCTGTAGTGGCAACCCATGATGCCAGCCAGAGACGTCATTTCTGTGACAACGGACGTTGCAAGGTCCGCTTTCGCGAGCTTGGCGGCTTCACCGGCGCACTGCGCGGCGTCCTGCAGCCCGAGAATCCCAGCAACGGGCTCAACAAGCTGAACTTCGCGGCACGACTTCGAGTACACGGACCCCAGCTCGCGGTGGAACAGCGTGCCTTCCAGTTTGCCAACGTACTCGCGCAGCGGCTGCTTCATATCCTCGTCATAGAAAAAAGCGGCGTCCCTGAAGCGCGCTCGCAGCACGTCTTCGTTGCCGCTCCGTACGACGTCGCGGTCTACGCACCCGTTCGCAACCGCGATGAACGCGTTCATCAGCTCGCCGGACGAGCTGTCGTACACCGGGAAATAGCGCTGGTGCTTCCGCATAGTCATCACCAGCAGCTCGGACGGCAGCCGGAGAAAATCGGCATCAAACTGGCCGCATATAACTGAAGGTGACTCCGCCAGGTTCGCGACCTCTTCAAGCAAGTCGCTATTCTCGGGCACCATCCCACCAATACCCTACACATCTGCACCATTTACGACGGATACTGTAACCGAATTTGGTTCTAATTCCGGAAAATTTTTAACACTTCAGGCTACATGTAACCAACACCAAACAATTGGCAACGAGATCCCCAACGGACCTCAGCCGCTGCTTGGACTGCTTGCCAGATGCTCTCGCGCCGTTGCTCTCCTTGGAGGACGATTCCTGCGTCTGCTAGAGCAGCAGAGTACTCAGATGCGCTGCAGAGTTGCACAGTAGGGCTGACAGCAGTGCGGAGTATTCTAGTACTGTTACTGGCAGAAAGGTTGCCCAGCACCACAGGGACAACGGCTGAGCCATGCAAAGCCAGCAGCCACCGGACTGGTCTAGAGAACGCAACGTCTGAATGGGGCATCCACCTCATAGACCGTGAGAACGTCAGCTTAGACAGCATGTCGGGCACTGCTTCCGCCAGCACTTCCGAAGCACCCCGGCCTCCTTGCTTGACACTCACGTAGCAGTACTCTGTACCCTGTACGAACTTGTGAAATACTCATTTGCAATAGGTTATTAGCTTTTTTTTCGGTTTGACGGACGAGCCAATGCCAGGTGAATCACCTTCTTGTCTGCCTTGTAGAAGACGGAAGTGACATCGGCTCCGTTTGACTTGCAGAAGCCCAACAGTGCTTTAGTTGGAACGCCTTCGGCATCGTAAGCTCGGCTTCGCGGAGGTCCGCGTTTCTCCTCATACGAAACCTGTTGAACCGTAGCCATGTCTTCGACTTGCACCACTAGGCGCCTCGGCGTGGCGTCCACAGACACCCCGCTGTTTGGCAATTGGAGCTCCGTCAGCATTTCTACCATATACACTCTCAGCTGGTCGCAAGCTGATGCTATGTCTGCTGGTGGCAATTCCTCTGTACCGATCTCAAGTACGAACAATTCGGATTGCTGTGGATGCTGACCAGATCCGTTACTGTGCTTCCCCGCTTTAGCGATCTGCACGGTTGCGTACTGAAGAGTCCAGCAAGGAGAAGATGGAAAGAAGTGAGGTTACAGGAAGTGATTGCCGCACCGGTAGCGGGTCAACTTTACCCAGGGGGTAACCCAGTTCTTCCCTGCGGTCTTGGTACAGCTCGGAAACCTGGCGTGCGAGTCCACGCATGCGCCCAAAATTATCCTGTCTCTCCGTAAATCCTACAGCACCTCTAGCATCCAGCAAATTGAAAATGTGCGACAGTTTGAGGATGTGTTCGTACGCGGGGATCGGCAGTCGCTCTTCTAGCAGCTTACGTGCTCCCTGTACGGCACTTTCCTAGGTACATGTGATATCTCAGTAAAGCGAGGCTGCTTTCAGGCGGGGATGTTGAAAACTTTGTTACCGGTGCTACAAAGTTCTGCTCGGGCTACTGTGCACAAGCTCACACATGCGTACCTCTTCATACAATTCAAAGTGCTTCCGAAGTGAATCGATGGGAGCCTTTTCCAAGTTATACATGCTCATTTCGTACTCGGGCTGCAAGAACATTTCGCCATAGGTGATGTTATTGCTGTAAACAATGTCCTTGAAGTGTGACACTCCTTGCAGGGCCATCAAGATTCGTTCCAGTCCATATGTGATCTCAACTGCTGGTACATCTAACATCTGTGAACCAGACTGTTGAAAATAAGTGAACTGGGTTATCTCCATACCATCTAGCCACACCTCCCAACCCAACCCCCAGGCACCCAGGGCAGGTGACTCCCAGTTGTCTTCGACAAACCGAATGTCGTGCGCCTTGGTGTCGATGCCAAGAACCTCTAGAGACTGCAGGTACAATTCTTGAGGATTTCCAGGATCAGGTTTTAGGATGACTTGATACTGAGTGTGGCGCTGGACACGGTTTGGGTTCAGCCCATATCTCGAGTCGTCTGGTCGAACGGATGGCTCTGCGTAGCTCACACTCCATGGTTCGGGCCCTAGAACTTTGAGAAAAGTTGCTGGATTCATAGTTCCTGCCCCAACCTGTAGCTTACAGCAGTGTGACGCCTCTGCACTGAGCGTAGCTCGCTTCAAACATGAAAGAACACACCTCTGAATTGTGAGGTAGCCATACGAGGCAACCTTTACTCGCCCAAAATTGCTGCAATCTTAAAACACTTTCTTGAAATGAAGGTGTGGATTCAGCTGTTGGAGAGCTCGAGGCTCGCGCTTCAGTGCCAACCTGATGTGTGTCGGGCGCTACTGCAGCTTTCAACAGGTCCCGTCCAATACGTCGATTCGCGGCAAAATGGCGAAAACCACCAGTTCTACAATATATATAGGGTCTGCACCACATCGCTTGCAACGCCATGGTTGCCCGAAGAGACGAGAGTGCACGAACAAACACGTGCGGATCTAGCGTCAGTGGTGAGCCAGCCTGTTATTCCTTGACTATTACAGCTGTGAGGTAACTTATGATACTCGCATTTTGGTCTTTGTTCTGTTACCGAGGGCTGTGCAGGCTTGCTTCGGCGCGAGCTCGGCCACATTTCTGGTTGTAGCATGGGCATACAGACAAGCGTGTACGGCTGCCGGAATGAACTCCAGTTTGAATTCGTCCAGTAAATACAGCAAACTATTGAGTTGTATTTGGATCTACGGTTTACTTATTCAACGGCCATGTTAATCAGGGATAGACTACGTGCCCTCGGCACTCATGCCAGAAGCAAAGAAAAATGCGTCGCGAAAAGAAGAGTGTTCTGTAAACCCACAACAACTGTTGTTTTCTCCTTGTATAATGATCTAGCGCTACTCTGCTTCTTTTTTCTACGACCCTGCACTGTCACAGGCGTATGCTCACTGCAGGACGCTAGATTCCCGGAAGGGTTGCTAGTTAATCGCGGCCATCCCAGTCTTCTGTAAACCTCAAGAAAGGAGGATCACTACTCAAATCAGTTCGCTTAATCGTTTCCAGGAATAGGCTTTCGCTTTTGACATGAGGACACCTGGAGAACAATCTGACCAAGAACAGTGCGCAACGGCCCCCGTACTTCCTCTGTGGTGCACATGAAAACTGCGGTGAAGACAAGGTTGGCCTTAATCTCCAATGAACTGCAGAAGGATCAAAGTGCCACATCACAAAAAAAAATTCGACGCACTAGTGTAGTTCATGAGCGGTGAAATGCCATCCCTTTGTTTTGCTCACTTCCCACCTGCGCGAGCGAGAAGTGGTCAACGTGTCCATAGAAATTCGTAGATTTAAATGAATTATCCAAAGCTCACCGTTATCAAAAGTATGAGTATGTCTAGGCAAGATGGGAGCACCAACAACGCGTTGGAGCAATGTGTCGTTCACTTCCCGCAACATATGATTGAACATATCTTTCGGCCTATAGATATACGAATGCACCAACCCATAGGGCGCACTCGTTGTGTTGGAATGCCACAGCAGTGAACATGAGCAAGTGGATGCAAATAAACATAGTGTTCTCTGACGATAGGTCAGTAAGGACGCAGGACGAAACACATGTAGTGTCGTCAGTCCGCACTGTCATTCTCAGCTGCTTTGAGACACGTCCATCCATACACTGCGAGTAGTTCTTACCCTCAGCTCTCTGCGAATTTTTCTCGTATACATGCGCAGCCAAGCAATGGCATGGGATGAGAAAGTGACACACACACACTCACACTAGAACCCCTCACAAAGACATGTCGTCATAAAAAGTTGAAATTTCTGCGTTAAAAAAGCTGAGAAGGCTATTGCTGCAATATCTTCAATCCTAGTCCCCGAACTGTCAAACGAGATGACTCGTTGTTCCAACTCCCAGGTCATTTTTTGCGCACAACTCAGATGACGAGCTTTCTAAATGCTACACGACATCATTCCATCTGATGCTCGTCCAATTTGTAACGCCATGCCGCACATCCTGCAACTAGCTCAAATATCTGGTCCAGATTCGGGTTTGCCCTGGATATCGCGATTTTTCTTACTCATGCCCAGACAGCATGAGGGTGTATCCATTGGTGTCCAGTCACTGGTGACACCGACTGCAACTAAGACCATGCTCCACAATTTTAACCAGCAAGAGCTGAACACAAAAATATTGAGAGGGCCTAGACAGGTTTCTCCTCAACTGAACTGGCTTGTAATATTGTTTAATCCACAGCACTGGAGGAGCATCCGAGACACTAGTTACGCTATGTGAGGACAGAGTTCAGTTTAACGATAAACTGTAGCTTATTTTTCAAGAGGGTTTTTCCCCTATGTTCAGAAACGTTGGAAATTCATCGAAAGCACGCACCGGGATCAATGGTGCTCCGAAATCTGCTAGATCAGGCTCAATATATTTGGGGAAGGGTAAAATTATTCAAGATAACCCCGATAAATACCCCGACAAAGACAGTATTGGCGTTGGCGGATGGGCTGGAGGAGAGAAAGGTACGCCTGGTCACGGTGTTCGCCGCAGAACGGCTTGTTCTCCTTCAAATTGTCCCGTAAATTTCCAAATTTCGTGTACTATAAACTTTTTGCGTACATGCACTCAACTCTATCGACTCTACAATGTGAGCTTGTTGAACTATAAGTCGTGTGGATACTATCCTCTTGAGCTCAATCCTTTGCAAGGTCTTAGAATGTAAACTTTCTTTGCCCGTCGTCTCAATCCCGGAACTTGTTGTACATACGGCGCACAACTTAGCTGCCATACGCTGCACTACTCAAACACTTGGATTTATGGATATATGTGACTGAGATCCTACCGCGCGATAGACCTGCAGTCTTTGACACCGCGCACACCCTACGTTCATGCTTTCCAAAGTCGACTGCTCAAGAATTAACCTCCGTACAGGACTCCAGAAGTTTCTATCGGAGGCAACCTTCGAGGATGGAGGGGGCAAAGTGAGTAGTTCAAATAGTAGACGAGAACCCGCTGCGATATCTGTCGGGAACGACAAGATTTACGTCGGGAATGGGCAATATATTCAGGTTGGTTTCAGACGAGCACTATTATTAGTTTCTATTGCTGTCTTAGTTTTACTTATCCATTACTTGCAGGATGATGATCGGATATATCCCAGCAAAGAGAACGCTGGGATTCTAACAGGGGCAACCGGTGGATTCGCTGGTGGTGAACTAGGATTGCAACACTTCAATGCCACAAACAGTTTAATTCCAGCTTCACAGGATGTTGTGCGCAAGAGACAGGCAAAGAAGGATGCGCTGGCTATTGTTGGCCTGCTCATGCTCTCATCGGCCGGGTACTTGGGATACCGCTACAGTACGGGCCAGCATATTCTAGAACCGTCCGAGATACTGTCACTAGCACAGCAAGTTCCAGATGCTGTCCGAATAGAACCTGGTGAGCTGGTGATGCCAAGTTTCTCAAAACAGCAAGTGGAAGCGATTCTCGGACTAGCAGCGGTTGTTGCTTCCATTTTCGCTTTTAAAGCCGGGATACGCGGGCTCACGGACGCAGGTGTAAAAGCTAAAGCTGTTCTTGCAGACAATGCGGCAAAACTTCTTGTACTTGGTGGCGCCTGCGCAATCTATGCCCTGCTTTTGAAGTGAGGCTCATCACTTCCTGCGCAGAACCTGCCTCAGTAGCATGTACACAGATTCTCATGATATGAACCATTCATTTCGTGTCCTTTTGACGACTGATATCTGTTGAACATTGGAATGTGCCCTGAAAGAGCAATTTTCATTGCTAACCTATGACGACCAACTATGAGAACCAAGCAATTATGCACTGTTTTCGATGTATGTAACTCGACTTTGCACAAGTCAAAAATTGTTCACGATATCCTGCCATTGTTTAGCCATCTTGGAATACTCGTGCCCAATTATTTCGTCCAGATTCGTTTGTCCGAGTCTATGTCTAAAAACATGACCATCCTGAGTCTGTTGTCCTTACTCTGTGCTTGACTCGTTGCGAAAACGCCACGAGTACGCAATCCTGACTTGAATACAGGTTCAGTTCTGCCACATGAGTATGTCCACATTTTCCGTCTTGTCACAAAACATGGAGTTTTGTGCAAATCAGGGAAGAACTTTTTATCCGTGAATGCAGTGAGTCTTTAATTCTCCATCTTCTTCAGCAACGAGATACCTCTTGCAATCAAAGCACACTCCCTGCTGCAAGTGATGATTGAATTGCATTCCCACGTAAGTGAGAAGAACCAAATCATGCCTCATCCCAGGCACGATTACCTTTATAACATTTTTGCAGCTATTACTTCTTCCTTGTATCACGAGCAGATAAGAACAACTGTGCACTGGTGTAGAAGGGGAAAACTGAGAGGTACAAAGTGGTTGGGCTAACTCGGTACACTCTGGCTCATACATCCAATTTTACACATGTTACATGTTACACTAGATGTAAATGGCAAATCTATGCATCAGGAATGCCTGATGAGTAGCAAAGGAATTTGCACACCCATGTAGGATACTACAGAGTTCCTGTTCAGCCAATCACTTCGCCACTGGCTTCCACCATCAGACTACTAACACTCTACAAGCACAGTAGTATGTTCACAAGGTGGCTCCCGAACCCTCACAATTATATAAACCTGAGCTTGAGCTTGACACTACCTTTGTACAGGGGGTAGGGGAACTGCCTCCCCTTCCACCCTGGAACACAAAGGCTTGTCAAGTCATCTAGATGACAACAGTGACAATCAAACTCAAGGATGTTGCCATTGTTTTTGTCCCCTGACTAGTGTAGCTCAACTCGAGCAGAAGCAATGGTGCATTTTGAAGTTGCTCGTGTTTAGTGTCCAGATACATGGTAGATGCAGCACGCTAGCTGGTTGCTCCAGCAGGTAACTGGAAGCATGTGGTGGGATTGCAGTTCTGTACGTGAAAGAGGATGGACTGCAGCAGCACTGAGGTGTATGAAACAACTGGAAAGTGAACAGGGTACGAACGCTTGGGGATGTCAGAGACAACCTCTAATCACCAGCTCCAAAACAGCCATGTAAATGTGATTTGATTGCTACTGCACTCTTGGTAAAACAGTTGTCTGGAATCTGAAGATGCTGAGGACGCAGACATGTTCTAGATCTAAGTGTCTGTGTGGTTGTTTTGTAACAATCAGTGCTAGTACGCAAACTTAGGTCTGCGTCCGTGACGCACGATTGTTACTGGCGTCTCAGTCATCCATCTACGTACACCTTAACTGCATCTAGCAGTGGTAGATTCACAAAGGGTGCTTTGCTGATCAGCACTCGTTACAAACTCTGCATTAGTATTAAACACAATGGAATTGCACAGGCGGCCCTGCTCCTCAGATTGAACATGTTGTACATCGCTGAGTGAGTTAGTGTTGAGGAGATATTTGCTGTTCCCTGTATATTCGTTGGTTCCCTTGGGATGGCGCTTCCCATGGCCACATTCTTGTTGACGTACTAGTCCTAGCTTGGCCCTTATTCCTGTCTCATGGGTTCCTTTTCTCTTCATCCCGTCTCCTCCCATTGTAGCCCATTGTGTCATCGGCATCGTTGCGGCCAGCTCGGTTGAGTAGCTCAGATAAAGGATCTACAGTCGGTTCACTTTAACTCGTACCCCAAAAATTCTGGGTTTGGTGACGAGTTGAAAAATTCTTTCATTGGACCCTAATGATCTTGATGTGTAATACCACCGATGTTGCTAGAGGAAGTTGTGAAGAGGAAGTCAATGATGACATAGATACTTCTCCATTCACAAGTGAACTAGTTATAAGTCACTCAAATCTATTAGCTTGAACTAAATCTGATATTAATGCTGCATTCATGTCACGAGCTTTCACGCTAACGATATTATCTACTATCCTCTCTAAAACCGAGTTGCACTCGTTAAATCGCACTCGGCAGATCACATATATGTGCATACTTCAACTCGAGTCAAGCTGCGGTTCCTAGAACCATTGACATGAGCAGCTAGCACGCTTGCAAGCTACTCTATTTTGGCACGGCTCTCACTTTTTCCAAGGGATAAGAGCCATACTTTCCTTACTCTCAGAGACCATGGTAGTTGTGACAATACTATAAGATTATCACAGGTACATATATGACAATAGTGTCTGAATATGACAATAGTGTGTGATAAGCATCGGAATACGCGTCGTGAGCAACTAAGTGTCCTCAGGCGCGGGCGCTTTTGGGGAACGCTGTTGGGGGTCACAGTAGTGTAGCTCTGATGCCGGTAACCGCTCATTTTGAACTTCGTGATAGCTGGAAACGTAAATTAACAGAAAACCGCAGTTAATCATAGCAAGAATGCGAAACAAGCCATAGGATTAAGTTTTGTCTTGTAATTTGTTGTCTACTGACAACGCGTTCAAAGATGTACCTGTCGCGAAGTGAAAGCTTTCAAACGCGACGGGTCATGAAGTTACGGGAAAACGCGAGAATGAGTTATCCTGAACAGAGTTGTACGACGGGCGGCTTCTGGCTTATAAAAACGACAAGTTATGGCGAAAACGAGTTATCGTGTGTCGAGTTAAAGTGAATTCACTGTAGTTCATAAAAATGATCAGTAAGGACAGCTCCGTGTTCACATAGAATAACACTAACTCAGGTGATAACAACAAGTCGATATTTTACGTGCCCATAAAGATTCACTCCAGGATACGCGTGACAAATCCCCAAAAGCACCCGCGCCTGAGGACACTTAGTTGCTCACGACACGTATTCCGATGCTTATCATCAGACACTTTTGTCATATATGTACCTGTGCTAATCTCGTATTATCACAATATGCTTGCCGTGGAATGGTCACACAGCATATGTTGGAAAAGCGCCAAACCCTTTCGATTTAATCGCACGCAATCGCAACAGCATAGTTGATAAGTGCACGTGGTACTCTCCAGTATCACTACAATGAGTGCTATTTTGCCAACCGCACAAATGATTTAGATGTTGGCCGAAAAACTGAAGTACTGTGAGTGCTGTGCACAACCATCCTGAACTACTGTAGCTACATGTATCTCTGAGATAGATGCAGTCTCCTTACCACTTCGTCCCCTGAATATTGCGTTCGCGGGTATCGTATAAGAACTGAGGCAGGGAAACGACCGACATTTAGCCCTGTCGTGTAATGTATTGAAGAGTCAGGCAGAATTGGTGACATAATGAGTGTAGCTGGACCTAATTTTGAAAGGTCCAACGTCGTCACACTCGATCATATGTGCATCACACTGTACGAGCAGTGATACGCTGAATAGTGGTAGATTTGCTTGGATGTCCATGCGCGGTGGGGAAAGAGAATTGCCCCACGCTGCTCCAGGCTCCAAGTGTCTAGACATCGGGGAAGTGCTGCACTTGTTACTGCTCTGGCGCTTGTCGATAATATTTGAAGTAGTTTAAGGTCAGCCCTTGATTTTGCGATTGGATCATGCCTGTGGATGGAGTGTTTGCTATGGTACAGATTAATGTGCAAGAGTATCTGAGAGATAATTACAAGTAGCAGTAGTAAGTGTAGCAAGTAAGCATTGTTACAATCAACAGAAAAGAAAATTGTGACTTTCACGCACGACGCACCAGCGAAGCTTCTAGAAGGTACATGCGCTTACACTCCAGTCGGTTCATAGCCAGTTCTAAGCCCCATGATACCGGGGTGACCTGTGAATCCGAGCCATAGTCAGGAATACGCGCCAACTGTAGCATTAGGACATCTCGAGAATAATCACATTGGGTTTGTAAAGTAGTTATGCAGCGCGGCTACGGATTTGCAGGCCTCTTGGGCGAGTTATGTTTTAGCCACAGATAGGTGTTCATTAAGCACCGACACATTAGCCACCCATGATGATCAGTATAACACTGGGACGCTACGTTCTGGCAAGCATGTCCGCTGCTCTGGCAGTGGTCTGGCATGCCTTCTCTTCAAGACGCGAGTGCGCACCTATTCACGAACCTTTGAAACAGTTTACAGAGAACGATAAATAATGATGTATGTCGTACTCTTTCGTCCGCTAGAAACGTGTTGTGCACGCGGTCGACGTTTTTTCATGTGAGCAAATTCTATCAACCACGAGTTTAGTTTGCTTGTTTGTTTTAAAACAAGAATGAATACAGGTACTTTGCTGCCATGTACTACTTGGGGACTTCAAAATTGAGCATAGCAGTCCTGGGTAATCTCATGTTCATGATGGCTTTGCTGGTGTATAAATTTGTAACCAAGGTGAGTGAGTATTCCCCAGAAACCAAGCACTTGGTGGATGTTTACCAAAAAGTGGCCATATCTTTGCAAATGAAAGCTTTGAGCTACCCTGGGCAAGGTTGCAGATTTGTCTCGGTCGTTTGCGTGATAGCGAGGTGGAAAGAATAACAGAGCGGTTCCATCATGGAATCATCGAAATCTGCCTCACACTCACTGTCTTCCGCCAAGAATTCGATGGCAGACTCATCATCCTCATGGGTGTTCTGACGATGATCAAGGTTTTCCACTGGTTGATACAGGACCGCATCAATTACATTCAAACAGAGTCAGTCATCACAAGACTGCAGCATGTTCGCACAGTCTCCTTGCTCAGCATATTACTGGTGCGTAACTCACGAACTAATAACGTTTTTTTCGCAAGTGTGATCTACGCGATTTCTCAGTTCAGGCATGTTTTTGATTAACCGCCATTTGCTGTTAGATGTTGGTTTACCCAGAACTCGAGCTCCCTTATCAAAGACACAACTTAGTTGTTACATGAACACTTTGTTTGTAAACGGGAGCTCAGACAGAATGGTGCAGGTACTGGATGTACTGTTCACTAGGTCAAGTGTGCTTGCTCTTCAAGCCAACGATAAGGGATACCAGCTCTTGTTTATGTTTGAGTATGGCATTCTGGCGTGTATTATCTGCGCCTGTTTCATTAAATATGGCCTCGCAGTAATTGATAACGCGATGACGGAGACGTGGGAGAACAAGGGGCTGTATCTGCTGTACCTTGAGCTCGGTTTGGACTTGGCGAATTTTCTACTGTACGTGGCTTTCTTCGCCATGATCATGCGCAAGTATGTCACTATCCCATTGCATCTCATCCGGGATATCTACACGGCCTACATCTCACTCGTCCGGCAAGTGACGAATTACGCCAGGTACCGCACAGTCACGTCCAAAATTCACCAGCTGGTTGATGCGACAGAAGCGGATGTTGAGCACGTTGGAGGAAGTTGTATCATCTGTCGTGAAGACATGGCGCTGCAACAAGGTCTCAAAAAGCTACCTTGCGGACACGTTTTCCATCTTTCGTGTCTCAGGTCTTGGCTCGAGAGGCAACAGACGTGCCCAATATGCCGCAACAGTATCATACCAAACACCCCCACTGCTTCAGTGTCACAAATACAACCTGCTAATGGAGAGAATCGTCCAGATGGCCCCCAGGAGGCTGGGGAGGCTCCGAACGACGCGCCTGCTGGGCCTGAACCAAGAGATCCCGCAACCAATGACAGCAGTACCGCGGGAGGTAGCACCGGCGTGCTTCCAGATACCAATCAACGAGCAGCTACAGCATCAACGGCTCAACCCAGCAGCGCAGTTCATGATGTGTCCGGTAGTGGACATAACCCGGCATCGCAACAAGAGAACCCATTACGCTCGCAGCCTATTACAGCGACCACCAACACTGGGCAAAATCCAGTCATATCCAGCTCAGAGGCGTGTACGTCTTCCACGTCTCAAGCGTCGGGTGCCGAGCAAGGACCCAGTACAGGACAACGAAGAGTTATGCGGCTGAGGCACATGGGGGTGCGCGCTGTTGATTGCAAAGAGTAATGTTCTTTGTTGAACTTGCCTCTTATTACTGAGTTTCTGCAGGCAATGCCGCCGCATCATGATGCGTCTCCGGAAGTACGTGCTGCCTTTCAGGCTGCCTCCAAAGCATTTGCAAGTATGGCGCCGTACTACATGCCTATATATCAACCCTATGGGTTTGCACCGAGCGCTTCAGGGGATATTGCCTCCGGTTCGGACATTCCAGGCTCAGCAATCCCCGACCTAGGGGTACCTGAAGGGGTGATTGAGCACTCCCCAAGTTCGTCTGCACAAGCTCGTGCAGAGCAGATTGCAAATGCTGCTGTAGCTGCTTCCATCGCCGCTACCAAGCAGCTGTTAGAGGGCCATATCGCGCTGCTTCAGGAGCGATTGAACAGCTTGCCATCCATGCCCCAGCCGTCTATTCGACCAGAAAGCCAACCTGCAGACGCTAGCGGCAATGGAGATGGAAACTCTAATTAGTTCGGTAATCGGGACAGTAGGAGATAGAACTTCGTTGTTATAAATTTGTGTAAACTAAACAAAGCTGCATGAAACTTTATGGTAAGGAAAACGAGCGAAAGCTTTCAGCATTCCACGTCTACATTAACAGTAATATAAGAAATCGTCGCAAGTCGATGAATGACCGGCCGCTTACACCCAACCAATTCGCATCTTTTGACATATGACTTCCTCTCATGCATGTACGAAGGAGCCACAACATGCGTTTGAGTGAGGGAAGACGCGATTATCGAGGCGGTTAACAACGTTATTGAATGCTACAAGCGAATACGGTACTCCGTGGTGTACTTGGGACTTGTTAAATCATGAGCTCTACGAATGAACTTCAGTTCGGGCCAACTCCAGCGTAATGAAGCCAGGATACGAGTTCAGCGGAATGTGATGATTTAGCTAATTGTTTGACAAGTAGAGCCTCTTTGAGTGTAAGTGCGGACCTTACCAGCAATTGTCAGACGTATTTGGCTTCTTGTCTCCCTGAAGCCCAGATTGTGCGTCTCACTTCACCCTTCTTACCTTCAAAGTATGAGCTTAGCAACCGTAGTCGTAGAAAGTCGTAACAGAAGCCTTTTAATCTTTGGACTCAAGTGCGCGATTATTCGTTACTGATATAGTTGAAGCCGCACTGGTATCTGCTTCGGGGCGAGTTGTGGTTTTCCAGTAAAGGCATGAACTTGGGAAACCAGCTTAGCTATTGTAGTGGTAACACATCTCGTGCCCATTTTCTTTGGTTTATTGCTTGGCAAGGTTTGCATGTACTGTGTGTGACCACGGTGGGTTTTCGTACAAGATTACCCTGTGCTAAGACTTACTGCCTGCCGTTAGCAGTGTCAGCTAGTGATTTCATATACGTCACTGTTCCTAATATCGGCTGGCCGGCCTGTAAATGCTCGCTAATCCACTGTGTGCAAATTTTTTGTACTCTGTATACATCCATCTTGATTGGGAGGCTCAAACGCAGGTCGCCAATAAGCTAATATGGTAGTTCAGTGGGCCTCAAGTGGATTGGGCCAACTCGCGGCGGGTTCCGTGATTTGGTATCGCGTCGTGAGCAAGGCACGCCCAGATGCGCCGTGGGAACAGGGCAAGTTGGTGGGTGTCAGCAATGACATGGCCCAAGTTCAAGCGTCGGGCTCAAAAGTGTTAACACTTCCTCTCAAGGATGTGGAGCCTGCAAATCCAGAGATACTGCATGCAGTGGCCGATCTGACATCGTTGTCACACTTGAACGAGCCTTCGATCCTCAACGCACTTCATAACCGCTACGATTCTGATACGATTTACACAAAAGCTGGCCCAGTTTTGATAGCACTCAATCCTTGCAAATGGTTGCCGCTATACGAGTCCAACGTTGTGGACGGATACAGGCAGGTTCACAGTGACCTGGACGCACACCAGATGGCACCTCACATATTCTTGAACGCAGGAAAGGCCTTTAGAGATATGGTTGATAACAATCAGGTGTTTCTACCTTCCTTTGACGTCCTTTCGTGGTTCTAGCACCACGCTTAGTGAATCCAGGAGCACGCTGTACGGTGCAACTAGTCCACTTGCATGCACTCTAGACCGGCATTCAGCCATACAAGGTTACACTACGCGGTGTTTTATACAGAGCCAAAGTATGGTCATCAGCGGTGAGTCTGGAGCTGGAAAGACCGAGACTACAAAGAAGGCAATGCAGTTTTTTGCTCAGATGTCAGGAGGGCACGGAATTGAGGATCAAGTTTTACAAACGAATCCACTTCTTGAAGCTTTCGGAAACGCGAAAACGCTGCGAAATCACAACTCTTCACGGTTCGGGAAGTTGTTGGAGATCCACTTCAACGCAAGTAATCACATTTGTGGGGCTAAAATTCTCACATATCTGCTCGAAAAAAGCAGATTAGTTCACCAAATTGCGGTAAGCCCTTGTTTGGAAACTTATGATCATGATCGGCAGGACAGTGCCATATGCGTGAGGAGATTTTAAACATTCGTGGTTCTGCAGGGCGAGAGGTCCTTCCACATTTTCTATCAGCTTATACGGGGTGCTGATAAGGAGGACAGAGAAGCTTGGAAACTTCCGGATGATGTTTCATTCTTCAAGTACCTGAATGGGCCTGGCGCAGTCACGAAGATTGACCGCGTGGACGATGCGAAGGAGTTCAGGGAAGTGTGCAGTGCCATGACTGCTGTTAAAATAGACAAGGAGTTACAGCGCTCCATATTCTCAGTCGTATCCGCTGTGTTGTGGTTGGGGAACGTAACTTTTGTGAAGAAGAGCGACGACGAAACTCGAGTGAACGTCGACGAAGCCTTCGAGAACGTCTGCAAGCTGCTAGGAGTCCCACCAGAGCGACTGGTCTTCGCTCTGACCCACAGGCTGATGTCGGTGGGCAAGGAAACCTACAACAAGACTCTGAACTACGAGAAGTGCATCGACACTCGGGACGCGCTGGCCAAAGCGCTGTACGCGGCACTGTTCTCATTCATTGTGGACTGTATTAACAACAGCTTAGCCAGCGAAAAGCGTCTCAGCGGGAAGTACATCTCTATTTTGGACATCTACGGTTTCGAGTCATTCAAGACGAACTCTTTTGAGCAGCTCTGCATTAACTATGCCAACGAGCGCCTGCAGCAGCAGTTCAACAAGCATTTATTCAAGCTGGAGCAGGTCCGCATCTGGTGGTGTGGTTGTTCACAGCCTGCTCGCTTGGCCTCTGTAGTCAACCATGTTACTGTTGTTGCAGGAAGAGTACACCCAAGAGGGTATAGATTGGTCCCATATCGAGTTCGTAGATAACCAAGATTGCCTAGATACAATAGACTGCAAACCGCCGAAGGGTCTGGGTGTCATGACAGTGCTGGATGATCAGTGCAACTTCCCGCGATCCACAGACGAGTCTTTCTGCAACACCATCCGCGAGCGCGTCAAGTCTGGCCGCTTCTCGTACAAGCCAGGGCCGCACATCGACTTCATCATCGACCATTACGCCGGCCCTGTCACCTACGATTGTAATGGGTTTCTGGACAAGAATCGCGACACCGTCAGCGTTGACATCGTGTCCGCGCTGGGCGCTACCAGCAGCCCCATGGTGCAGAAACTGCTCAGATACATTCAGCAGAACCTGGAAGGCAAGAGCAAAGCGACTGTTGCGTCCAGATTCCGCGAACAGCTGATCGATTTGGTGTCGCGACTGGACTGCACCGAGATGCACTTCGTCAGGTACGAGTGCTGTTATCCTTTCGTGTTTGTTCCCGCGCGGCAGATGTAGTTGAATGCCGAATTTCTGTGCAGGTGTATTAAGCCGAACTATCATTTGACGCCTAACACGTTTGACCAGTCAATGATTCTGCAGCAGCTGCGATGCTGCGGTGTTATCGAAGTTGTGCGGATTGCGAAGGCGGGGTACCCCACGCGGTACCTGCACGAGCATTTTGTCCAGCGGTATATCGACCTAATGCCGCGGTCGCAGGTGCATGGAGGTGATACACTGTCACTGTGCAAGGCGCTGCTGAACCACTTCAGGGTGCCTGAGACGATGTGGCAGATCGGCCACACAAAGATATTCTTCCGCGCGGGGGTGCTGGGCGCCATGGAAGATCTGTGGCGGCGCACCCGCGCCGCAGTGCTGCTGATCCAGGCATACACACGCAAGTTTATTGCGCGGCGGGCGTTCCTCCGCAAGCGCCGCGCCGTGACGACGATCGCAGCGTTCCGCCGCGGGCAGTTGCAGCGGCGCGAGTTCAAGCAGATGCTCGCCGAGCATCGCGCGGCGATCATCGTCGAGACAAACGCGCGGAGGTGGCTCGCGCGGCACGAGGCGCGCAAGCGCCGCGCGGCCATCGTTACGATTCAGTGCGCGCTAAGGAAGAAGCAGTTCCGTCAGCGCTGCGCTGCGCGCGAGGCTGACATGCGGCAGCAGGTAGAATTCGCGCAGAACCGGGCACTGCGGGCCAAGGAGAAGATGATCAACATGGAGCGCGAGCTGGCAGAGTGGCACAAAATCCAGGAGGACTTCCAGATGGGCCCTGACGGCGTTCGCGAGGCGCTCCTGGCATACCGGTCCACTGACACCCCTGTGACACCCTCTAGCTCCATTGCTTTGGACGCGCGCAGCGGGCTCAGCGAACAGGACGCCAAAGAGCTTCGCATGTTCCAAGTACACAAGGAGTCCTTCCTGGCGTGGCAGCTCGGCGCCGCCAGCGATTCTGACCCCGCCACTCCAGCAGAGCAAAAGGAGCTTCAGGTGTGGCGCGCACACCGCGTCCAGTTCTTCAACTGGCAGCAAAAGTCCGCGGAAGGCGAATCTAGCGACACCGCGCGGCTCGGCGGCGGCGGCGGCCGCGTCAAGAAGCTCCAGGATCACATCCAAGCGCTGCGCATTCAGTACGAGGTCTGTCACCCTCACTCCCCCAACTGTGCATGAATTTTTCTCTTGCGCTGTTTCTGAAGGTGCTGTGCATTCAGGAAGAGCAGCAGCGCAGCGCGGTACTCAAGAAGGAGAACGACAAGCTTAGGGCGGCAATCATGCCTCGTGATCCCGGCCTAGACAATGTCCAGCAGCTGAAGAGCGACTATGCCAACCGCACTGGCACCATGGACGATGACCTGGACTTCATCACAGAAGTTGTGAATGGCGCCTGCACTGCAATCCCTGAGTTTGATCCCGAGCAGGTGCACTTCTGTGCGTTTGGGTTGCTGCAAGTGGTTGGTTGGTTGTTTCTCTGGTGAGTCATTTGGTTTTTGCAGGAGATCCGGAAGCTGAAGCAGTCCTTCGATCAGTGGAAGGAGACGTTCAAGGTGCGCATGAGAGACACGTACGCGTTTGTGAAGAGGTCCCATATGGCGAGGGAGGGCAGATTTCACAACCCTGCCCCCCGCTTGCATGCTCATCGGCAGCCGCCAATGATGAGAAGAGAAGATCCGCATCAGCCAGCATCACCTGCGCACTCAGACGAAATCCCCTCCCCGCATGATAACTACATGCAGAAGATCAAAGGCGCCACCAGCACCGCCACGACAGCGATGAAGGCGTGGGGGGAAGGCATGGTGGGCAAGATCCAGCGCCGCATGTCCTCTAATGCAAACCACGGGCCGATGACAAGCGCTGCAGCAAGGAGTGTTGGGCCTGTGCCTGCGGTGCCTGAAGGGAGGAGCCTGAGTGGGAGAGGGCTGGGGAAGAGTGAGCAATGACGGGTCCGGCCCACCCAGCGTGCATGGCGCAAGCGCAAACGGATACCCTTGATGGAACTCATGCCCACCATTCATGAGTCCCCCTTGGTAGATGAGCACCAGTGCGAGGAGGGTCTTTCTGGCCCCCTTGCCGCCTGAAGGCTGCATGGTTGAGCATGGCATGCAGCACTAGTTTCACAACATGCGGGAGTATACGACGTCTATCTGTTGGATGAAGAGTTGGGTACACACGGTTTTCTGTTGTGCATGACGGGCTGTGAATCTCTGGGTGGGCCATGAGGCATACGCGTGATACCTGGAGCTGACATAGATTAGTGCTGAGTAGGATGGTTTTGGATTCGCCAGTGCTCTTGGTTCTGGTCCTGTATACGCACGTACTTCTCTAGCTTCTTGTGTTTGCCTCGCAACTTTCGGATATTTGATTTAGCGTTGATGTTTTTATTAGTTGCTAGCTTTTTAATATTTCACTCCCTTTGCCGTACTGCGGACCTATGCTTGTCACGCGTAGATGCTGCATGCCTACGTCTACGAATAACTTGTTGCGGCTATCGAAGTCATTGGGGCGTCGCCTCTCCGCTCCTGGCAGCTACCGTTTCAGAAGCGCGTGGCATACTCCAGGCGGGCTGCACGCGGTACAACGCTACAATAATGTAAGGAATGCGATTGCTGTGTGTCAGAAAGTGAATCGTCCCGTGCCGGTAAACCATGTAACTGCAATGCGAGTGTGTGAGCATCGGAGCACGGAAACAGAGGGTCACGTTGAGAACTCAGTTCATTTGACACAGGTCAACGCCGCGATATCTGCTGACGTGTTCTCTCGTGATATACAATATAAGCCATGCTACCAAGAATCGTGCATTGCAAATTTGCACGCGGCACTCACTTATTTCAACATGCAATCACAGCCAAGGCTTGTAGTGTGGCTAAATGTGGTTTGCCCAATACATACAATTGCATTTCTGCTGCACATAAGATACATACTTCCGACACTACTGTAATGCTTCGTAAACAAGTCTGGCGGAGCTGAGCGATACAAGTGGTAAGTATTTTTTTATTCACCTACTGTGTTATCAGAGTAAAAGTACGTTGATTCTGAGTTACGGTAACTAGTTTCCGGCGAGGGAGGAATCCAAGGTGAATTAGTTTTACTGCCAAAAATGTACATGAGCAGTACAAAGCTTAAAGGTTCACCTTGCAGGTGTATGATGGTCATGATTGTGAAACCTTGTAAGGGATCCCAGAGACTGGCGTCCAGGAGTCACTCAAGTTGTACCGTACGCCAACCACGTGACCTTCGTTCGAAGAGTGGTTCGAAGAGTGGCACAGCATGCTGCGCGAGCGACGATGTCTGTGCAGTAGATAGTTTGGCATCAAGTGCGGTTTCTGCCTTTTTCGACTTTGCTCAAGACGAGATGCTGCGCCCGGGTTGACCTACTTCTCACGTCGCTCATGTTCACGTTATTATACTCTACACATGATATCCATTTCATCAAGCAAGGGCGGTGGAATATTTAACAGCGGAGTTTTCGAAGATGCTATAGCTTTACAAGAGAACGTTGTTCAGGAACCAGCTACGACTTTGGGTCATGCATATTAGCAGGGAACTGCAGTGTTGTGAAGGAGTACTACAAGCATCGTGGAGACAACAAATCTGGAGACCTTTTTATTGCAATAGCCAAAGCTCTGGTCTTGACATGGCCCGTTGCAGCAGCTTTGCTTGCTACGTGTGACATGTGAAGGTTGACTCGTGGTAGACATGCCATGCTAGCTAACGTTTGAATCCCATCATGTCATCGTCTCATAGTTCAATCTACAGCTCATTACTGTGTTGAAAAATTTTTTGGACCTCAGGAAGTTGTTGCAAAACTTCGAGTGACAGTCTGTCGATTTTTTCAAGTCCTTTTTGTAACTGACCATTATTCCACCGTTCGTCATACTTTCCAAAAGCTGAGAAAACTTTCTGGCAAATTGAAGAGTCAATTGTGTTGCCGTCTCCAAACACTCTGACGACGTTTTCTAGCAGTCCCGAAGCATCCACTGTAATTGTCGTCATCAGCAGAGCACACAGTTCTACAGGGTCAATCAAGCCTTCAAAGTATCCAAACTTCAGCACCTTTTCAATCGTATCTTGGTCGATTCCAGTAGCTACTGATTGTTTGGTTGCCTCGTCTATCTGTAGCTGTTATGGCTTTTCAGTATTAGCAACACTCTTGTAGGAGGCTACTGGTGCATGTTGGCCGTACGGTGCACTGAGTTTCCTGTCCAGATGTACTGAGAGAACGATACAGGGCCGAAATCTGCTGAATCGTTGGCTGTACAACAGCTGTGCTGACGGGCACTATGTTAGCAAGGTTAGCGAAATAAAATGCAGAAAATTCTACCAGGTCGTCTGGTTTCCTTCGTATCACCTCCTTTGTGTAAGACTTTAGCACTTCTGCAAGTTCTGCTGGAACTCGGATCTGTATGGCAAAAGATGTCAGTTCTCTCGTCCTCACGGAACTCCCGGATCTGATGAACAAGGTTTGATACACCTGCTCCGCGCAGTAAATAGGCTCCAGATCCATGGGTGCACAATAATTCACGATGCAGAGAACAATTATTCACAGCGCATTCGAAAACTACACACCAACCCGAATGCACGATAATCAGATTTAAGATGCGATGCAGGAAGAGAATCAAAAGCAACTGTCAAGAGTAGATACATGCATATGCGTTTCGGCGTTGGCGCCCGCTAACAGTGTCATTGCCATGACTAGAAGAAAATCTGCTGAAAGTTCAACTTTTGTGTTACCATAGACCTCCAAACAATGGCTATCCCTCAAGTACGCAGATGTCTGCACCAGCACTTATAAATCACCGACAGCCGCGACAAACTTGTCATAGTACAAACCTGGAAGGATTGGATCCTTCCCGCATGTGCCCAAGCTGATCTGGATGGAAAACAGCGACAAAATATGATTTTGAGTATGTTAACAATTTTGGGGGGTTTTGGCTGGACGGTCAACTATCTTATTGAAATCGGGCGCCTCCGATCCCAGGTGTGAGTTCAGCGCTCATTCAATCTTTGTTCAAGATACCCAAGAAAGGAGCCATTCTACCGGTATAGCTGTGGTGATGAT